>ML777718.1:569320-585456 GCA_009831015.1 Picea engelmannii
ATCATTGAGAACCTCGATCTCGAAAAAACTTCATTTAGGCCCTCAAAATGGCCCCGGAAGTGAAAACCTGCTAAAAATAGTAAATTGCCAAAATGGCCAGAAAACTGTTTTGAGCCATTTGGAAAAGGTGGGTGGCCCCCGATATCCACCTGGATCATTAACGGAATTACGCCTTGGTGCAAGCTTCCAAGCAGTAATTGTGGAATTGCCCTCCAAGAAGCCCGAGTGAGTTTGACCAACATCTGTTCCAGGTATAGTGAGACTTCCCTTCATCATCTCCTTGTGTAAGACCCTAAATATTATGGCTACTAAGGTCACCAACTCACATTCATCCCCTGGGCGGGTACAGTCGACAGTCCAGTTCGAACATATGGGGAGGATAACAAGTCTGAATTCGTTTGGGGTCCTCTAGAGTTCTACTGGTCCCCTTGTCCTCAGTTCTCATAGAGAAATCCCCCTGAGGATAGGTGGATTCACTCTTGGGGTATAGACTCCTAAGACCAAGACAGAAAGGGTGCTAACATTGGTCACTGATATTCTTTTAAATCTAGCTAAACTAATGTATAGAGAAGAGGAAGAAATGTGTACCTCTTTAATGACGTTTGTGCTCACATAGTCCAAGTTGATCTTTTATCCCCAAGCTCCTCGAAAAGTCCTACAAATCAAACAAAGACAGAACAAGCTTCCTATTCCACTAATATTAGCTTAAAACTAGATCTATCTACTAGAGACAAGTTCATGTAGAAAAGACACAACCTTGAAAGAAACAAGCCAAGAATATATGTATATTAATGAGAACAATAGAGGATACTTACAGACCTTTTATGAAGGTGAAACAACCTCTCCCAGCTCTCCTTGTCCAACCCTATTCTCAAGTAATCCACTCACAAACTGATTATGCTTCAATGATATCTCCCTTATGAGATCATAAGTTTGATGCCTTCAAGTGTCTCTCTCTTTCACCATGAAGAGGCTTCTTTATATAGGCTTGGAGAGGCCTAACCACTTAAGAGATTCTTGGGATAGGTTGAGGATCCTTATCCTTCAGTTTTGGATCTTCCCTAAGATCAAGGCTTGACCTCAGATTCGAATCCAACCAACTCCAGAGATGAAAGGGATTCTTCCCTGATTTCTCTCAATAGTCCAAAATTCGCTCAAAAAGGTCAACGCTCCCCCAAAAGGGTGCACATAGAATTGCAACACTCCCCCAAAGAAGGCTAGGAAGTGTTGGCACACCCTAACATTGGGTAGGGGAGCATTGCCCTTCAAGTTTTATTTTTAAGTGGTTTTTTTCATGGAAAATTCTTTGTACTCCTCATCAGATGATTTATCCTTCTTAAACCAGTCTTTGAAGGTGACTTAAGTGTCCTTGTGATGTCATTAGAGACATGACATAGGCAAGATGATAGTATGATGTTTGTGACACTTGCGGTGAAATGCGACACTTGTGACACTTGCGGCCAAATGCGACACTTGTGACACTTGCGGCCAAATGCGACACTTGTGACACTTGTAACGACGACAGTAGGTCATCATTGAAGTGAGTAATTTTTATGTGTAACAATAGTTTAAAATGGGAAACTACATGACAAGGCATAGGAAGCTACGTGATAATGGCATGGCATGTCATGGCTTGGAAAAGCATGGCAATGACATGGAAATGGAATGCCATGGCATGTCTTGGCAAGGCATAGAATTGGCATGATATGGCATGGCATGGCTTGGAAAGTAATGGAAATGGAATGGCGTGGAAAGGTTTGACAATGGTGTGGAAATGGAAATGGAGTGGCATGGAATGAATTGGAAAGGAATGACAATGGAATGTCATGGCAATGGTATGACATCAACAAGTTTTTGGTATTTGGTTTGCGAGGGTCCTTTGTCTCCTTGTGTGCTCTAACCCAAAAATTGGGTAGGAATGTGCAATAAAATCTCATATATGGAAAAAGGAAAATAATAAGGGTTTCATGTTTCCATGGAAGAATTTTGGTAGAATAGCGTTACTTTCTATAGTGTGTCATGAAATGTAACCTCAAAACGTATATTTTGTAGGTGGAAAATCATACCCATTCTAAGATCTAGTTTCCATGCGAACTCTCTCGTTCTATTGATAAAAATAAATAATTTTACTGGACATCATAGAATACTAAATAAATGTTATTAATAATTGATGGGTTTAACAAAATTTACATATACCCACTACACAATCTAAACAAACATGTGCATTAATGAGTCCTTCACTAGTCTTTTTGGTATTTATGAAGGGTTACACATAAATCAAATGATTTGATATATGTCATGCATAGAAAGAGGGGAATAATGTGTGTTCCCTAGAAAATAACATTGAGCTGAAATTGTTAAGTGATTTACAATTATGTAGAAGATAAATGACAAAATTTGTTTCTATAATAAATTATTGTAATATGTCATTTTTAAGGTCAAAATATTTTCAAGTGACCACTATTTGAGTGTGGATTTTCATTGGATTTATATGGAGACAATTCAAGATATAGTCCATATTGTTGGTTGTGAGTTAGAATACGGATATCCACAACATTCATGCAAATAATTTATAAGGAACGATCTATCGATGATGAAGAGATACATGGTTGATTAACAAAAAATGCTACTTGAGAACCATTAATTGCTTATGGATTTAGCATTTAGCAATATTTTCCACCATAATATATTCTTTAATGCGTAATGCAAGTATTTATAATCACTTTAGAAACAAATCAAGGGATTAATACACATAAAAACAATACACTTTGGAATTCAAACACTTTGAAATTCATATATTCATCAACATCAAATGAAGAAAAAATGAGAATCATAAAAAATGTGCCATGAAATATATATATATATATATATATATATATATATATATATATATATATATATATATATATATATATATATATATATATAGATATAGATATCCTCAACATCATCTAAATTGTACATCTTTTACAAAATGGCAACTCTTGTCCAGTATACAAAGCGACACTAAGTACACTAACATAAAAAAAAACATCTATATTGTGGCCTAGCTACAAAATGGCAGTATTTGGTCAATCATTGACCATTGCCACCCTCTCCACCCTCAAGAGCATCCTAGAAATATATCTTTCTTCTCTTGTTTGAGGATGCACCTCGATAGGTTCTAGGCCTGGGCGTGCTTCAATGCTCTGGAGACTGCACAATGAATAAACAATGTTATAAGTTTTTTTCATCAATGAATTAATAGACATACAAATTGATACTTTGTAATTTAACCTAATACAACTCACCACATATGAAGTTGTCAATAGTGAGGGTGTTACCCACCTCCACAACCCCAATCTCTCTGCAATGCCACCCTGCATCAATTACAAGGATCAAGTCAAGAAAATTAAACAAATATGCATAAAAACAAATTCATTAAACATAAAAAATTATCATCGATGCATTATCTCACCATGATTATCTCAGGCATCAATGGAGATTCACTGGCAAATGGAACACTGGGTTGTACAACCTTCTCCAAGACAACCTCTATTGTGGCAGTCTCTGTCGATGGGGTTGAAAGTGGTGGTGGGGCTGGGTGGTAGACATGTGGGTTGTGATGGACCCTCACATGATGTATAAGTGATTCCAACACCCTAGGACTGGAGAAAGGAAACCCAGAAGCAATGCCCAAGTTCCCAGGGGGTACATTACTACTATTCCTAGGAAATATATCGACGACCTGCATACATATAAATTAAATTGAACTATTAGTACCAAATAGGAAAATTCAAAAACACAAACACAAACAATTTGGGAATTATATGATATTTAACTTTACACATGATACATGTGACGTTGGTGACTTGTCCATCCCAGATGGACAATCCCTGGCATCACTTGGTGCCAAATCCTGTGGAAACAAGAGAACATATAAAAAAATTGAGGATGTCGTAAAATAAATAAATGACTATGATGAATCTTTAAAATGTGATACATACCTATGTGTACGGTGCACCTAATGAACAATTTTCCTCTATTGTTGCATCAGTGGTGGGGCTAGGTATTGATGCATCCATAGGCGTAGAGGGTCTACTATTGGGATGCAACAACTGCAAAACACCATATAGTAAAATATGTATATAAATACAAAACATACAAAATAAATATATAACGATGAAGAACATAGAGAGGGTTAAGATACTAACCTCCTCCATGAAGCTATGATGTCCACTGGGCTCTATAGGCCCATAGCATGTATTCCTGCATCTCTAGCATCTATGAGGTTCACATGGATGTTTTCTATGTCCATGTTCCCTCTCCTCACTGTACTCTCTTGTGCATGTTGATGCTCTAACTCCTCTATCAATGTCATTGGCATACACCTCCTACTGAGATAGTCCAACAAAGCTACTGTGTTGCACTAGGCTATGAGTCAATGAGGAGATGGCTAGTTGTACTTGTTGCAAGTTCTCTGCAACAAGAGGATGTTGTGTAGGGGGGTCAGGCCTTTGCCTGGGGGGATGAGGACCTAACTCGGGGTTTATCCTAGCATGCTCTTGGTATTTTGAGAAACCTCAACCCACCCCATGGAAGTTACCAATATCAAAGTAGTTGACATGCTTATCCATAATAAACTCAGCCCATAATTTTCTCAAAAAATATACGGGCATCTCCCTGTTATTGCAGGGAGGTTTATCAAAAACCATGTACCACCTATCCATACAATTTTGACTAATATGGGGATGGATGCACCAGTCAATGGAGATGCATTTCCTAGTCAATGATAGTTCTTGTCCATTTCTAGGATCCCTAAAAATAGACAATATTTGTTGTTTTGAAATGCCCAGTTCTTTGACTTGGTTTCTGTCCAAACCAGTGCTATAGTGCTCATACATCCATGCCCTATAATAAAAAATAGAGGTCGATTTCCCTTGGGCACTTGCAATGGACTGCATAATGATGTCCAAATAAGTGGCCAAGGATACTATTCTAGGCTCTCTAGCCTCCCTAAATTGTTCCTCAAGGGTTTGTAATATAACCAAACCCTCATCAATTTCAATGTTTACATTGTGTGGTGGTGGTGGGTTGGGGTTTTGATCTTCTTGGTTTTCTTGTGAGTGGTTTAAATTTTCTTTGGGTTCCATTTTAGTATATATGCTACAATTTAAAAGTAATGACATGTAAATTAGGTTCATTTTTTATTTAAAATACAAAATTACAATTTTTTTTTAAATTTAGATTATTGGGAGAAAAATACTAAATTGGAATGACTAAATTGGATTAAAATTAAGAAAAATGTAACATACCTGAACTGACGGAAGTGTTTGGTGAAAAATGTATATCACGGAAATGTTGTGTGCAACAAGTATATCAAAGAACATGGGGCAAAAGCAAATTATACTTGGCATGTAGAGCACCATTTATTTTTTGAAACTATATAACAAACTACAAATTTGTTGACAGTGGAAGAAAAAAATTGGAAATTTAAATGCTTTTTCCATATGGACTGGTGAAAGATAAAAATGTATGAAGACATAAATTTAAAAGGAGATATAGAGCACCATTTATTTTGAAATATATAAAAAAATAAAAGTATGTTACATATAAAAATTTAAATGCATTTGTCATACAGACTGGTGAAAGATAAAAATGTATGAAGACATAAATTTAAAAGGAGATAAGAGAACAGTTTTATTTGAAGTATGTCAAAAAATAAAATTTTGTTACATACTACTGGAAATTTTGAAATATACAAAAAAATTAAAGTCTGTTACATATAAATCGAAATTGTAATGCGTTTTTCATATACCCATTTCGTGCACCCGCCAACCCGCGAAACCCGCCAACCTGCCAACCCGCAAAACTGATTCCAAGAAATAACTAAGTATGGAAAGTGGTCAGGCTGGTTACAAAAGAAAAAGGGAAGAAGACATACCTAGGAGACGTGAAGGGTCTATGGTCATATTGCATCTCAATGATAGATAGTGGCCGTCAATTTGTATGTCGCAGAATTTCAGCTGTTGTTTGTGCATAGGGAAACAATGGAAGCAGAATGGCGAGAGGGCAATTTGTATATTTTTGAAATTCGAGTTCTATATATAAAAGAATGAGACATTGGGAAAAAGGACCAAGTAAACAGAAAGATAAAGCATACGAGATGAAGGGGGTTTGTTTGCTAATTTGTAAATCGTGAAAGTCCAGGTGCTAGTTGCACGTGACAGAAAAATGGAAACACAATGTTAAACTCGCCTATGCAGGAACCTGTGATTCAAAAAGGGAAAGCAAAGAGAAAAGAGAAAATAGAAATTTTCCGAAAAATGAGTAATACACACTAAATATGTACTATAAAGTAGGAACATGAGATGTTATAGAGCATGTACAAATCTCGCATTCCATACTTAGCCACTTTTTGGATCGTAGGTTCTCGGACTGGCGAACTCTAAACTGGGCATCTATTGTTCGGTGGCCTACAAATAGCATCCAGAATAACGCGATATACAAAATGGCCAGTGGACCTACGGGCTAGCTCGATCAACATTGCACTCCTTTTGTTTTGTGTCATACAAACAGTACTCGGAGTTCTGCGATATACAAATTGACAAACAGACTCAAGGGATGGTGGCCTCAAGAGTGCGATTGTTTACAGATTCTAATCGCTATTAACTATTTAACATTATCTAAAAACATTATTTTCAATACTAAATTATTAATATTAAACATTGATATTGTACAATTTAATTAGACAAGAAGGTTTGTACAATATGAAATGGGCGCTAACTTCCTTACCAAGAAATTTTTCGAAAAAACGAGTAATACATAAAATCTACTTTTAGAAAGTACGGACATGAAATTTTATAGAGCATGTACTATTGTCGCATTCCATACTTAAGACAATCTTTGGATCGTGAGTTCTCAGGCTGGCGAGCTCAAAACTAGGCCTCTATTGTTCTGTGAGCTATAAATAGCACCCAAGAGTTTCGCGAAATACAAATTGACAGGTGGACTTGTGGGCTAGATCGCTCAACATCGCATTTCTATTGTTCTATGTTGTTCAAATAACACTCATAGTTCTGCCATATACAAATTGACATATGGACTCTAGGGCTGGTGGGCTCAACCTTGCGATTGTTTATGGATGTTGATCCCTATCAACTATCTAACACTACCTAAAATGATTATTTTCAATACTAAAGTATTTATATTAAATATTGATATTGTACAATTTAATTACATAAAATTATAAAAGTATGTGAAATATCTTATTTCAAAGAAAAAACCGCGTATTCGAAAACTTGCATTCCAAAATTTTTGTATAATATGAAATGGACAAGAGGTCGGTTGGGTTGCTGATATAAAAATAGGTGGAAATCTGAACACGTGTATCCATCAAGTTCTTCACTTAGAAAATTTCGCAAGAAACTAGATATACATACCAAATATATACTTTTATAAAGTATGGGCATGAGATTTTATAGAGCATGTACGCAGGCCTCATTCCATACTTAGCCACTTTTTGGATTGCGGGTTCTCGGGTTGGCAGGCTCAAAATTGGGCCTCTGTTGTTCCGTGCCCTACAAATAGCACCTAGAGTTCCACGATATACAAATTGACAAGCGGACTTGCAAACTATTTGAATTTTAAGGGCCCCGTGTTGATGTAATAGCACAATTGGACTTGGGCCAGTTTATATTCATTTCTTACAATATCAAACAGAGAAGCGATCGGTTGGGCTGGTGATATAAAAGTAATTGAAATCTGAAGTCATGAATCTGCCAACTTCCGTAGCTAGAAGTTTTCTAAAAAATGAGAAATACATATTAAGTATGTACTCTTATAAGGTATGGACATGAGGTTTTTATAGAGCTTGTACAAATCCCGCATTCCATACTTGGCCACTTTTTCGATTGTGGGTTCTCGGTCTGGCAGGCTCAAAACCGGGCCTCTATTGCTCAGTATAATACAAATAGCACCCAGATTCCCACGATATACAAATTGACAAGCAAACTTGCGGACTGGCTCACTCAACATTACAGTTCTATTGTTTTGTATCTTCTAAACAACATTCGGGGGAAACGAGTAATACATACTAAACATGTACTTCTAAAAACTATGGACATGATATTTTATAGAGCATGTACGGATCACTCATTCCATACTTAACCACTATTTGGATTGCGGGTTCTCGGGCTGGCAGGTTCAAAATTGGGCCTCTGTTATTCTGTTTCCCACAAATAGCACTGACATTTCCGCAATATACAAATTGACAAGCAGACTTGTAAGCTATTTGAATTTTAAGGGTCTTGTGTTGATGTGATAGCACAATTGGACTTGGGCTAGTTTATATTTGTTTATTACAATATCAAACAAGGAAGCGGTTGGTCGGGCTGGTGATATAAAAGTAAGTGAAATATGAAGTCGTGAATCCGCCAACTTCCGCACCTAGAAGTTTTCCAAAAAATGAGTAATACATACTAAGTATGTACTCTTATAAAGTATGGACATTAAATTTTTATATATCATGGACGAATCCCGCATTCCATACTTGGCCACTTTTTAGATCATGGGTTCTTGGGCTGGCGGGCTAAAAAATGGGCCTCTATTATTATGCGCCCTACAAATAACACTCACAATTCTGCGATATACAAATTGACAAGCGGACCTACAGGCTGGCTGGCTCAACATTGCACTTATATTGTTCTGTGTCCTCGAAACAACACTCTGAGTTCTGTGATATACAAATTGACGGATGGACTATAGGGATGGGGGTCTCAAGATTTCCATTGTTTACGGATGGTAATTCCTATCAACTATATAACATGATCTAAAAACATTATTTTCAATACTAAATTATTAATATTAAATATTGATATTGCAGAATTTAATTAGACAAGAAAGTTTGTACAATTTGGTCGGGCTAGTGATATAAAAGTAAGTGGAAATCTGAACACATGCATCCGCCAACTTCCACACCTAGGAATTTTTCGAAAAACAAGCAATACATAGTAAACATGTACTTTTATAAAGTATGGACATGTACTTTTATAAAGTATGGACGTGCACTTTTATAGAGCATGTACGGATCCTTCATTCCATACTTAGCCACTTTTTGGATCGTAGATTCTGAGGTTGGCGGGCTCAAAATTGAGCCTCTATTGTTATGTGTCCTACAAATAGCACCCAGACTTCCATGATATACAAATTGACAGGTGGACTTGCGGGCTCTCTGGCTCAACATTGCACTTCTATTGTCTCGTTTCCTCCAAACAGCACTCGGAGTTCCGTGACATACAAATTGGTAGAAGGACTCCAGCAGTGGAGGGCTCAAGATTGCGATTGTTTACAGATCGTCATCCTATCTAACATTATCTAAAAACATTATTTTCAAATATTAAATATTGATATTGTACAATTGAATTACATAAAATTATCAAAGGATGTTAAATTGCTTATTTTAAAAAAAAATGAACGAAAGAAAATAAAGTTTTTTTAAATTCTATCACCGCAAGCATAACAAGGACCAATTTGAATTTTAAGGGCCTCTGGTTGATATGATAGCACAATTTCACTTCGCACAACATATATTTTTTTATTTCAAATTATTCCAGGAGATTAATTTTACCAAGTTCATCGATTAAGCAAAAATGCTAAAACAACGACCAATTTGAATTGTAGGGGCCTATTGTTGATATGATATCACAATTGCACTTCGCACAGTATATATTCGTTGATTTCAAATTATTCCACAAGATTAATTTTACCAAGTTCATCAATCAAGGAAAACTGCTAAAACAAGCCACATACTACATTTGCGTCACAATGCCATAGAAATTATCAGGTGGATTTGTGGGCTAGCTAGCTAAAAAATTCTATTCTATTGTTTTGTGTCCTTCAAACAATAGTCAGAGTTTCACGATATACAAATTGACAGACTAAGCACACAACCAAGAACCAACTAAACTTCAAACATGCCACAACCAAGTTCCCACAAGGTTCCATAGAGAAGGACACATCGACCTTTGCAACAAACAATTTGATATACAAAGAAAAGATGTCGCCGCATTCGTTTTATCTTGCATCTAGTATATGTTCCCAATAGAAAATAACTAGGGCCATGGGATATATGGGGTTTGTTGCCATGCTTCCCATTTTTTGGACCAAACAATCTTATGCACATGCAATCCCAACTAGTCGAGTCCGACGAACATTCATCTGGATGTTGAAGAAATATTAGAGAGACACATGAGGTATTTTCGTTTCCTGCCAAAGTTTTATATATATATATTTCCCTTCTTCAGCCAATATGCAAAATTGCATTATGCTCATTTAAGGTGAATTTGCTGTGTATCCGAAGGTCCCGCAGCATGTAGACACTGCTTGCCTTTTTCTGTAGATACATTTCACATGACAACTCTGCCAACTTAGGAGACACATTTTGTAACAAAGGTTTCCTAACCATACAATGCACGGTTGTTTTTCCCACAGTTCGAATGAGACAATTGATGCAATATCCATATATATTTGGACATTTTAAACTGCATCACAAATAATCAATCATATCATCACTTATCAAAGCAGAGGCAGAAGCAGGAGAGTTGCATTTTTCACATATAGGTTCAAAGGGGGGCAAGTACACATTGGCTGCAACTAAAACACCTTCAACCTATGAATGTGACCATAGGAATTAATACATTGAATAATATAATACACAACTGCACCCCCCTCCCCTTAAAAAAATAAAAAATAAATAAAACAGGCCGCAGAAATTTGTTGAAGGATATTTGTATAAGAAAAGTGAGGATGATTTTGTGGATGTATACGCACAACAATTGTAGGGCTAGCTATTTTCTTCAGATCCTATACTGTATCTGCTCGCAACTCTATTACAAACGTTGCCTGGGTTTTCCGAAAGATGTTTTCTCTAACATATCTAATCTTTGTTATATTTTTTAAGAGGATAAGTGGAATCTACCCTTTATGCAATTGTTGCTCCATTGATGAAAAAAAATTTGAATACGTATCGAACAATTACAGTTGCAACATGGAACAATGAAATATTTGTGTAACTTACCCGAGATACATGTACATGCGAAAATAAAGGACAAAACTGAATATGAAAAGTGATACCATTGTCTTGTCGTTGTCTGACTCTCCATCCTTTAAATGGAGAATGTGTTGTGAGACAAGTTTTCTCACCAGTGTGACAGTTGCGCCAATCCTTTTGATTGGGTAAATATCAATGCTCTGTGCAAGCTGGCTGATAGTCGAGTCCAGGACGAAACGATATTCTGAACAAACAGTGAAAATTATTTCCACAATGCTTGTTTCGTTGAGCAAAATAAATCAATCACAATCACCACAGTCATACACTGTTTTGGGCAATATATTAAAATTTGTAATGGATATTCCATTACCTAGCAATATCTTTTCTACATGTTTCTAGACAAGTTGTGGAGAAATAGTCAGTGTCACTGTCATCATGGCCTCCTTGTCTGTCATGTCAGCACGCATAATGGATCTAGTTTTGTTTGCCTTGTCCAAGTAGATGCTATAGACGACCATTATGTCCATGACGAACACTTCTCCAGTTCAGCGGTTGTTCAAGCCCTCTATTGATAGTACTTTGCATGCTACAACTCTAGACCTGGTGACAATTTTTTAACAGGAAAACTAAAGTGAATGGTAGTGTGCATTTTTTTTTTTTTGTATTCTTGTTTCAATGGCATAAATCTACAAGTACACACATAGCTTTGATGAACTATGGAGCCAAATTTTTGCAACCACACCTCTTAGTCTGCAGAACATGTGGCATGTTCGACATCTCACTTGTACTTGTTGATACTTCTTGTGAACTGCAAACCATGTATTGCAGATGACATCAACATATTAACCATGCCATAGATGAATATATAGTCGAGGATATTTGTTTGGTAAACATAGTAAGAGCAGAGCATATGCATATTTACCTTTGTCCTTGTCGGTCTGCTAATGTCTGGGATGACTGACTGCTCATGCCCATGTCACCAGTCCAACTTTTTCTGATGCAAGCATGTGTAGATGAACATCAGGACTAAACAAGCATATGCATTGTATATTGTCCATCAGAAGGACTAAATAACCATAAAATTGTATGCATCTGATTTTTTTAACTGGAAAAATGTTTAACTGTAAACTGAGCATGAGGGCGGGGCACCACAACCAATCTGTATATCACGGACCCCCGCAAGGTAGGGGAGAAATATTGAACCTGCCAGCCTAGCACCTGCAATCGACAAAGTGGTTAACTATGGAATAAGGTAGAAGCATGACCATAGATGTGAAACCGTTAGTCCACCTACCGGTGCACCAAGGCATTTTCGAAAAGAACACTAAGCAGATGAATTAGAAAACAAAAGGGATAATAGAAAATGGAAAAATGAGAAATAGGGAGGGTAGAAAGGCCCATTGCTACCAAGCCATCATTTTCAAGTCTAATATTATATGCCCCCACCTAGTTTGTATATTTGATTTACCAGCACATTTGGTATACCTTTTAGAAGATTGTACCACAAAACCCTCTACTATTGCATAGAACAATTCATCTTTCTATCCAAGCAACCTATTTTTTCCAAGGCAACAACACCGAATATGAAATGGACATGAATGCAAGTTAGTATGAAGACAAACATCTAAAAGAAAGAGAAACAAGTCTATTTACATGCCAAAGAGTCCATCATCCTCTCCAACCATTCTGTTTGTTTAAATGCAACAATGCAATGAAAACACAATGGACATGAAGTAGGTTAGTATGCAGGAAGGCATGTATTGAAGATAACTTATAATGAAGACAGACATGTAAAACAAAGAGAAACAAGGTTATTTACCCACGAAAGAGCCCATCGTCATCTCCAACCATTATGTTTGTTTAAATGTAGCAATGCAGTGAAAACACAATGGACATGAAGCAGGTTAATATGCAAGAAGGCATGTAATGAAGATAAGTTACCATGTAGGAAGGCATGCAACATGTACATATAATAAACTAGGTGAACACATATACAGGCAATAGATGAAATACAAAACAACACAATATGAAATAACAATACAAGCATGCACCTTTCTATAATCTCTTCAACCGATGCAGTCAAGACTCCATCATTTTCTCTGGTTATTCGGTTTGTTTGAATGTGGGAATGCACAAAATACAATGAACATGAATGGAAGCTGGTATGCACCAGAGAACAAGAAACATGTACATATAGTAAAAGAGACAAGAACAATTTTGCATGCAACTATTTTCTTTCATGTCAGCACTAAAGCACCAGCAAAATCTCACAGAAGAACAGATATCGACCTCGATAGACAGGGAAAATAACACAACTGCATGTCGACTAGTGGGTGCAGGGGATAAACACGGTAAAGCACCCCAAAAAACAATAATAATCCAAATAAAAAAACAGCTCCAACTATCGGTGTTGGACCCCAACCCTACAAGGCCGAATCAAACAAAAGAAAACAACAAGCACCAAACTAGCGAGAAAGCATGAATATACCGAACTACACCCCCAGGGCCCCAAAGCATAAACCAGAGCCAAACAAACACAACCAACAACCCACGAACCAACGAACCAGCAAGAACCACCGAGCCAGTAAACAACATATGTATCTCCAACGATTACGAAACTGCACCAAAGCATAGAAGGAACCAGAAATATACGATGACCATGCCACTACAAGAAAGTAAACATTCTTACTTGCAAACTATAAACACTGAACAACAAACAAGGAATAGAAAATGAAACTATGGCATCGAAACTTACTCTGAAATGATGAAATGCATAAGCGCAGGTCGAATTGCGAATGAAACAACAACAAGAAGCAATCGACGAACCAGTGAAGGAAAAGCACTCACCGAGCCAGTAAACAATGTATGTAGCTTCAACTATGATGAAATTGCATTGCAAAGGTAGAAGAAGGATGAAACATACAATGGCTATTCAACTGGCGATGGACAATAACACTGTGCAAAATCACTGCAATATTGTATGGAAAATTTCAAGGAAAAATGTATTCTGAGAAGCGTATTTAGATAAACATTTAAGGCTCTCAGGATGTCTAAGGACCTCGCGGTATGAAAACATTTAAGTTGTCAATCCTGTTGGAGGACCTCATGTCATATAAAAATTTAAGATGTTAGGCCTATTGAGGCATCTCGAAAAAAGTGTCAATACATTTCAATACAAATATGTGCAGCAAGGACGTTATAAACTTTGGAATTCACAATCACTATAAATCTTGGATACCAAAACATTTCAATATGATTAGTACAAATAAAAACTTACGGATATATTCAGCTAGCAGAAAATGCTAATACAAACATTCGAACTAATGCTAGCATTAATCCACCTTCAAGGAATACATTGGAAAAATATATTATTCAAAAATACTGTATACGAGAAAAAGTTTGGATATGTTGCCATATAAAACATTGGGAATAGCGAAGCTGGCAATAACACCTCTAATCTCTTATCCAATTAGATTAGTACATATATGGTACTTTTTATTATATAAAAATATATGCTTTTAATTCCCTAGCTCCAACAATAGGTATTATGCAAATATTTCTAGTCAAAGGACAAACTAATATGTAGTAAACGAATTATCGATGGCTATGGTCCCTATAATTTACAACGAAAGAATGTCAAAAGACATGGAATGAAATGGGAAATCGAAATTATCAAGAATAGTAGTAAAACATTTTTTTTGAAACATACATTTTTTATTGAAGTTTTTTTTTTTACAAAAATTAAACAAGGTAAATCTCATTTTGTTGCATCTTTTTCTATTTCAACTATTTTATTGTCCCGATTCAGTATAAATTTTCCATGAACGCTAAAGTCATGCAACATGTAGATAACATTAGATCTTTGTTTCAATTAATCTTCATATGATAATGTTGTTCAATTTGGTAAAAGATTTCTTAAGATATCATGTGTAAGAGAACATGATACTTTTCTATTTCCTGTGTTGATTATGTTGCACTTTAACCGATGTGAATAGTTGAATAAGGTTTCAGTTTGACATTTGGGACAATGCAACATTGTTCCTTGTATCGATCCAAAAAAATCTATTGCTAAATTGCATATTGAACATATAGGCTGGAAGGGATTAAAATATATGTTTTCTACTTTCAATGTGCGTTGAACCTATTTTGCATTGGTGAACATAAGTGTAGTCAATATTTTTTAATAAAAAATATGTATAGTATAACATAATTTTAGATGGTTTGAAAATTTCACCTGGTTTGTCCACTTGAGCAATAGTCTCAAATATTCAAAAGGTTTCTTGGTTGTTAATGGTCCAATATATGTTGATCGGCATGTGCATAGTGTATTAGAAGCTGTCTCTTTTCATTTGACAATGTTTCTGAATAACAAGATGGAAAATTCTTTCTTTGAAATATGGTCCTCAATGAAAGCAAATTTTGTTGTGATTGTTGGAAATAAATGTAGTTGCAGTTTTAAGAAGGAACGCATTAATTTTCTTTTTTTCTATTGAAAGTAGATGCAAGGAAAATAATTTTTTTGTAATCTAAGTGTTTGTACATGGAAACACTCTTACCATTTGCTGATCATTTTCTAAATTGCCATCCTTGATTTCCAAGGTATATTGTGTCCCTATTTTTTTCGCAGCAGTCACAATTGCACCTATTGTTCCAAGTGCATATTGTTGTATTGCCTCTAAAAGTATTTTGATTGAAGTGCTTGGTATGAAGTTTTATTGCTGAAAAACATGTGTTATGTTTTCTATGATATTCTCTTGATCTACTAGCAAGATACATTCAACTTCTCCATGATCGTAACTATTTTTTGGTGCAATTTTGAAATTTGTAATATGAATGGCTTTGCCTAGTATAAGTTTTGCTTGGTGTTGTTCAATGAAACTACTATAGACATCCAAGGTTATTGTCATCTCAACTTTGAAATTTGTTAATCCACTCAAAAAATCTCATTTGAACACTATGATTTGTCAAGTATTGTTGTGTATGTAACAATAATATTGCCATAGAAAAAATTTCCATCTTTGCAACTAGTAAACTTTTCAATAATGATTGGGGTGGAAGTTGTTAGTTTGTTCCTATACGTGGGAAAAAAATAGAACTTAGCAAAACA
>ML777718.1:603695-614258 GCA_009831015.1 Picea engelmannii
TCCCTCAGGGCCCTGCAATACATCTTGCCAACCTCTAATAGGTAATCTCTGTCCATAAACAAATGTTGGTAGTTGGCCCTCATCATAGTTACTCTTTCCCTGAGAGTATGAAAGTCATCCATGGAAAATCCCCCATCCGAACTATCATGTGCCATAGATGCCCTCCAACAATAATCTGCCACCAATGCATGTGTATCGTCCATGCATCTAGTGTCTTCCATGATCATGTCCTCGTTGACTCTCAATTGTCCCGTCCAGTGTCGTGACTCCTGATCAGAGTCCTGCTGAGGTCCTACATCATGCACCTCACTGCTAGTGTCAACAATGGAATCCCCAACAACACACTCCTCAAAAGATAAGGCACTGAACTGCCCACTGTCCACTATGATATTGAGTCCTCCTGTATGCCACTGCACACCATCACCAACTACTTCCCCCATCTGAATCTCACTGTATCCTATATGGGCAATTGTATCCTCCTGTGCGCTCACTCTGCTAATGTCATCTACACCTGGATCCCATATGGATGTGTCTAGACATGAGATATGGTCATCCTAACCCATGCAGAGTGAACCCTCATCACTGTGGATTGTTCCTAGAAGTAAGTATCCTATCAATCTGTCAGTTTCCACAACCTGATCTAGCAATGGAATCTCCAAAAGAGGTGACTCTCTCTCCCCATACTGGTGGGTATGTGTAAGGTCAACTGTCTCCCAGTCATGTCTCTCCTCTTGGGTCTGCAGATCCATATGTCCCTGGTGTACAATCCTCACACAAGGCTCCTCCACCATATTAGGAATTCCATTGATATCCTCATGTGTCGTGGCTAGCATAGGTGACTAAGAAGATGAAAAATGTGGCTCACTCATCATAGGAATCTCATCATCCTCCATACATGACTTCTTGGAAGCCATGTCTACACCCATAGATAGTTCATCCAACCTCCTAATCTCATCATGTCTAAGTGCCAACATATATGAATCCTCACAAGTGTCATCAGGGATGATTTTAAGGATGGAAATTTATTTTAAAATCTAGAAACCTTGGCAAATCTTACTAATCCTTCATATGCCAACTATAAATGTTTGGTGATATTTTTGTAAAAATATTCAAATTTCTAAGGATTTTATATATATTTTTATAAAATTTTGGTGATTTTTAAGGCAAAATGATTTTATCCTATAGAATTTGGGCGAATCATTTTTAAAATAGTGAATCTTGTTTTTGGAAAAACCATGGAAAATTAGCCCATGAGCAAAATTTAGCCCCTAAAATCATCCATGAGTGTCACCGCTATGTTGAAGTGTTGAATCCTCAACATTACCTGATGGGGAATATGAAGGACATGCACTATCATCCTGTCCATCCAACTATCCCTCAAATGCGCAAGAGTCACTAGCCTCCGTCTTGACCATTTGGTTGAGCTTGTAGTACATGTCTAACTTTTGTACCCCAACTCTGTCTATGCATTTGGACGATCCGTCAAAAGAAGGTATGATGAGTTTACTAACTTTCCAGATGAAATCTATGTTATGCCCCTGTTGCTATTTTTGTCCTCCTCTATGAGGTTCTCTGGGTTGGTTCATGCCCCTAAGTCCACAGTACTTGACGAGTGTCATGTCATGATGGAATTCACAGCCCAATGCTACATACTCCCTCTTGTACTCTGCAATGTATTCTTCCTTAGTGGGAGACCTATTTGCTAATGGCTATTGTGCTGCTGCTGGAGGTGCCCTCTGAAAACTATGGAACCATGGTCTGGGAATCCTACTCGAAGATCTGTATGTGTGAGTAGGTGTCTAGGGTCTACTTCCTACCCCCGAGTTCCCCTATGCTGCATGTGGGGGTAGTGTGCCCGGGGTGTCCACTATGCCTAATCTATCAGCCAATTGTGCCAAAGACTGCTTCATGGTCTACTGACTGACTATCAAATCACTGACTACCTACATGAAGGTTGCCTCTCGATCCATGGGTGCCTTACCAGTGCCCTCTGGCCTCTCATATCTATCTCCCCACATCCTCTCTACCTTTTGGGTCACTTGCGGAACTCATCAACTTTAGTCACAGGCTGGCAGGACTAAAGCTATGATACCACTGTAATATCCCTGATCCCGTTGACCAAGATATTTGCTACTGATGTATTGTTTTGTCTTGCAGATCTGATACACTGGGGGGTTTTTGGATGTGTTTCAGTTGTATGTTTGAGATCTTAATGGTTATTGCATGTTAATGTGGGTTATTGCATGTGCATGTTGGTTATTTCATATGCATGTTGCATATTTATAGTTTAAACAACATATAAAGGATGCATGCAGAAGCAAAGAACATCAACTGCCCAACATCATGTATTATACGGTTCAAGCATGGAAATGCAATAGCCTTTTGGAAATATAGAATAAAAATTTCATCTATATCTCATGGATCATCACTGGAATACAATCAAATAGCATAAAAATACTCATGATCAGAAGATAATAGCATATCTGATGCATGCATGGATAGATCGACAAAAATATGCGATTTCGGAGAAGTACGCTAACCACTACCAGCTGGAAAACTCGTCCTGAAGGATAGACCATCAGAATGCACTGGAAATTGCTCTAATAGAAGTTCCCTAGCCTCTAGACTGAAATGGATGAGTGTTGGATCTTGGATTTGGTCTCTGAGGCACTCGATCTGGACCCCTGGGGGGTTTGCGCACCTCTTGGGACACTGGATGCGCCCCAAAGGATTCTACCAACGAAATTTGATTCTATATGGCTCAGAATGATCATCTCACCAAATGTAGAACTAGGTCAGAAGGATTCACTCGGATCTTCTTTGATACTCTGCATGCAACCCCAAATATTTGTCCAGAAGAGTTGCACCCTAAATGGTTGGATGAGGCAATATGTAAGATTACACTATCAGAATTTGATGATAGATGGCTCAATAGAAGTGCCCTAGCTGGATCTCAAATGGGTTGGAAGGAAACTGCAATCTGGACACGGACCTCTTGCAACTCTCCAAACCCTCTAACTAACTTGCGCCCTCACTAGCTGAGTTGGCACTCTGTAATGGATACCCCTAAAAAGTACGGTGAAATACCTGTATGGTATCTCCGATGGGATAGGGTGTGTCTCTCAACACCGAAACCAATCAATGGTGGTAGTTTCCTCCATAAATCCACAAAACAATAAGGTTGGCTTTCTTCCTCCTCTGGAAACTCTCAACATCAAATCATAACAATGCATAATGAATTAGGTTGCTTTACCCTTCCTTTATAGCTTCCTGAAACCCTAATTCATTGTTGATATTTTCCCTCCAAGTGAATTTCACTTTGTTTTATTATTCCTTGATTAAATCACTTAATTAATTAATTAATTAACCATTTTACCTCTAAAAAGTGATTTATCCATCCCGATGGCTTCTCCGACCACTGAAAGTCACTTCTCATCATCTTATCATGTAATGCTCTTCCTCCTGATTCCGATGAGCTATTACACTAAGAGGTTTCTATTGGTTGTGGAGCCTGATTATATTCCTGATTCAGAGGTCCTTGCTTTCAGCCATGTTTATACCCCATGAAGTATTTACACCCCAGAAGTATGTACACTCTTCCACATGGGGGAGTGCAGAGGAGGGTACCCCTTCTGCGGGGTCTGGGGGGGCTATCCCCCCGGCTGGGGGGTCTGGGGGAAAGCGGGTGTTTGGGACCGAAGCCCTTGAAGGAAAAATTGCCTTGTAAATGTATATTGTAATTTCATTGTAAATCTCGATCGTTCGTTATAAGGTTGCAGATCTAACGGTAGAGATTATGTTAGGGTTTTTTGCCCTAGAAGGCAATCCTCTTTTTTGAGGGAAATGTATTGCGGCTATGATTGATGGTGAATATTGTATTCTGAGATAGGAGAATGTGGGAGAAAGAAGAGGAAGTTACATTGGGTTTTTTGTAGGTTTTATCCCTTCATATGTTGGATAATAATAAAGGAAGGACCTGCCAATTTCTCTGGTGGACGTAGCCCACACTAGGTGAACCACATAAATCTGTGTCTCTATTGTATTGTGTATCTTATGTGTTTGTTTTATTTTATTGCTCCACGGTCCTGTTTTTATAACAGTTTCTTCAAGTAATATGTTCATTATGACCTTCTTAGTGAATTTAATTAAGATATGACCCATAATAACTCAAAATTACGGAAATCGTCGGAATGCAACGAAACTGAAGCCAAGTTGTGCGGAATGGATACTGATGATGAACGATGCAAGTCAGGCCCAATAAAACCCCTCGATATCTCATGAACTCTCTTTCACCCCTATCTGGGTACTCTAGTAGGAATAACACTCTGTAATGTTATAATGTCCCAAAATGGGGACATTACAGTTGGCTGAGTGTGTGGTAATGGCCCAGAACTACACATAGCTGATGTGTGTGTGTGTGTGTGTGTGTGTGTGTGTGAATGTATATGAATTGAGTCTGAAAATCATTTGTGATTATGAGGATGGTGAACCGGGACATAGATAGGATAGTGTGCTTATCCATGTAAATATAATCTCGGTTATTAATATAATATTTTATCACCATGCTCAAACTATCTCAAATGAAAAGAAAAAGGGAGTTGAACTCCACCGAAAAAGAGAAAAGGGGGGAATATTTTAATAGTATTTCCAAAAAGTGTAATGTAGATAATTATTTTATCCTAAGTTCTCGAGGGTGGGGAACATGTCACCAAGTGTCTTATGGCTACTTCTAAAGGTGACAAGTGTCAAGTGGAAGGCATGCAATATATATTGCTAGCCTTAGTGTATTTTGGGGAATTATTATTATGATTATGACTATGATTATTTAGAGAAGAATTGGGGGAAGAATTCATGTTTTAGGCTCTTGTGAGCAGAAAGGGGTTGGACTCTATGGAAAATGTGATTATTACCTTATCTGCACATAGAAGCTTATAAGGAGTTACAGGGCTGTAATTATATTTTATATTCAAAGAGGCGGGTTGTTAGGACTGTGAGCATTCTCTATGGGTGAGAGATTGGTTGTTGAGAAGTGGGTTGTAAGACCCGAGAGCATACTCTCTAGGTGAGAGTATTGTTGATAATTGTTCCCTGGTTCACTGGGCATTATTCGTAGGGATTAGAGACTTCCTATCCGGTCTGTTGTTGGTAACCCTGGAAGGGAAGTGGGGAAGCTGAAGGACTATTGAGCAAAGAAGGGGCACACTTCCTTGGGTGTGACATGTGCATTGAGACTGAGGCTCTGACCTAGGATTGAGAAATTTTGTTGAGAGTCAAACCTTATTTAGTCACTAGAAGTCTTTTTTCCTTGGTGGAGTTTGAGTCCCAACTCTAGGGTGTCTTGTTTCTAAAGGATTATAAGAAATAGAATCTATTGTTGGGAGGAACGTCTAATTCAAGAACATAGTTGGTGACTTTTCTGAGAGATAAGTTTCTTTAAGTACTTGTCTTGTTTACTACGTGCTTATTTATGTATGTTTAATATGGGTTAATTCTTGTATGTTATCACATATAAGTAGTTGTTTTTATTTTTTTTAATAATGCTTGCACATGTAAGGTGGTGTTTTCATTCAGTTTTGTAGTCATGCATAAGTATGGCATTTATGGTTAGTTTTCTAGTTAAGTTATCTTTTGATGTTGGACATGAGTCTTTGAGGGAAGAATTGAATGGCTAGGTGTGCATGAAAGTATCCCGTGTGCATCAAGAAGTTGGAATTCTTATGTGCATATAGGGAATTAGATTCGACGCACAAGGAAATCGAAATTGGCATATGACGCCAAGGTGGTTGTGTACATGGTGGTACTTTCTAATCAATATGCTGGTGCACGTAGTTATTTAAGTTTCTTCTACTGTTATAAGTTGTGTGGTGTGACTCAAGCTTGGGTTGAGCACGTTACTTCTAGTTAAAATGTGTGAACTTGTGTTAGAGTAGAATCTACACAGTGTATTTTGGAATAATATTGTTCAATACTAAGATGGATGACGTTACATTGTGGTATCAGAGCATGTGATTGATGATGGTAATGGGAAATGTTACTGTTGGGTTGTTATATTATTTGCAATGAAATTCTATTTGAGGTGGATTGAATGGCAGTCAAAGTCAAGGTGGATCACAGAAGGTCGAGGGTCAAGGTAGATCGACAACAAGTTGAAGGTCGAGGTTAGTCGACTGGGTAAAGCCAAAGTTGAAAGTCGAGGTGGTTCGACATGGTAAAGGCATCGACAACAAGTCGAAGAGGTCAACCAACAAGAGGTTGACAGGAGGGCATGTGGCAACAGACTAAAGATAGAATGAAGGTCAACTGTTAGTCGACTGGTAATCCGATTTGGAGTCAACTGTAACAGAATCTCTAGCTTCACAGGATTTGTAGCCAATGATCTGCATGGATCTATAATAGTTTTTGGGCACCAAGTATTTAAGGTTTTTTCTATCATAAAGCCTATAAAGAGGTGTGTTGTAAGGCCATAAAGGATAATCAATGAATCATAAGAAAACCAATCTTTAGAGAAATCTTTAGATGTAGGTCGATGGTCATGCAGATGTAAGCTGGATTGGCTACAGGGTTGTTCTTGCATATGCAAGAGGGTATGATGCTAATTGTGTCTTAGGTGTGGAAAAATTTTAGAAATGTAAACCTTTTATTCAAATTGAATAATACAACAAGAGAGAAGAATGCTCAAGGAATGTTGGTTTTCCCGGTTTGGGTTTCCAGGGTAAAAATATCTATGTACTATGTGATTTCTTTGTTATTTACATTCTTGATTAAATTCTTCTTCTTTTTTTCTATGTTTAGTTCGGAAGTGTGTCTCATTTCCTGCCAGTTACAAGTTGGGTGACATGGCCCAGTCTGGGTGGCTCGGGACCTTACAATATGGTATCAAAGAAATTGGTTCAACATTGGACTTGTATGGGCCAGAGATTAGCATGAAATGGATGTGTGTGCTAAGAATTGGTGTTTTATAGTATAGATTTTATTGTACATGGAAAACTATTACTGTGCAGTATAGAGTTGTGATGCATGCAAAAATAGTGATGCATGGGTGTGCACACTAGAATTTGGGATGTTAAAATCATCCAAGAAATATAAAGAAACAATCTGACAAAATGGTGCAAAGCCTTCATGTATTTGTTGCATGAAATCATCTAACAAATCTTAATTGCATGCACATTTTGCAGAATTATCAATGATTAGAGCAAGACAAAATCCACACAGAAAGTAAAAAGCATGGAAGATGCATAGAGGACTTACAATCCCGATGATGAGTTCGGATATCTGTATGTCAATTTGGATGTTGATGATACATAATCCAAGGAAGAGCACATAAATTTGGTAGAAACCATTAAAGGACTACAAAAAGATGTCCAAAGATATAAAGCTTATAATAAAAGTATTATGAGAGCCAAGAAGCAACAAGATGACTTCAATGTCAAATTCATGCAAGGCCTGGACATAATAGAAAATAAAATTGATAAGGAGATAGAGACAAGTAGGCCAAGAAGTTGGAGGTCTCATGATGAGAAAAGAAGAGAAGTAGGAATTGTTGATAAGAATCAACCTCACTCACCAAAGCATTCTTTTAGGGAAGTACGCAGTAGCTCGAGTCCATCTCCTGTAAAAAAGCATAAGAGAAGGACTAGGGTGGATGAGCTACAAGGATAAATGAATAAGATCATGTAATGTCCCTAATCCAGACACTAATTGTACATATAGGCTTGTGAGCCATTAATACTAATTGTTAATGTAATGTATATATAGGCTGGTGAGCCATTGACACCTAGTTTGGGTGTTGCATGCACCTGGGTAAGTGTGTGGAGATTTGTTATCAAGAAAAGGGCCACACATGTCATAGTGTTGCATGAACCTGGGTAAGTGCACGCACCATGTTGCGCGAACTTGGGTAAGTGTGTAGTAATGACCTGGTAATGCGCATAGAGATGAGCCATATACATATGTGTATATATGGTTTTATATGTATTGAGGATGGAAACTTGAAATTATGTGCGATCATGAGGCTGGTGAGTTGGGACACAGATAGTCCAGTGTGCCTATCCATGTAAACATAATCTCAATTATTAATATAATATTACATCACTGCATGCAGATTGAATTAGACGAAAAGATGTTGGGGGATGAACTCCACCGAAAAAGGGAAAAGGGAGGAATATTTTAATAATATTTCTGAAAAGTGTAATGTGGATAATTATTTTATCCTAAGTTCCCGAGGGTAGGGAACAAATCACCAAGTGGCTTAAAGCTACTTCTATAGGTGACAAGTGTCAAGTGGAAGGCATGCAATATATATTGTTGCCCTTAGTGTATTTTGGGGATTATGATGGCATTATGTTTATTCATAGAAGGATTCAGGGAGAATTCATGTTTTTAAGGCACTCGTGAGCAGAAGGGTGTCGAACAGCATGGAAAATCCAATTATTACCTTATCTAGACAGAGAAGCTTGTAAGGAGTTGCAAGGTTGTTATCAGAGTTTACTGTAAAATAGGTGGGTTGTCAGGCTTGTGAGAAATCTCTCTAGGCAAGAAATTGGATGTTGATAAGTGGGTTCTCGAAACTGGGGGCATACTCTCTAGGTCAAAGTATTACTGAGAATTATTCCTTGGTGTGTTGAGCATTAGTCGTAGGGCTCAGAGACTTCTTGTCAATCCTATTTCTGGTAACCCTAGAAGGGAAGCAAGGCATTTGATGCACTGTTGAGGAGTGAAGGGGCACACTTCCTTGGGTGTGACAGTTTTGTGGGGAATGAGGGACCGTGGGATAGTTGTTGTAGCATGCACCTTGGATTGAGCAATTTTTTTTAGAGTCAGACCTTAGCTTGTTTCTAGAAGTCTTTTTTCCCTGGTGGAGTTTGAGCCCCATCTCGGGGGTGACCTGTTGTTGAAGGATTATGAACAATATAGTCTATGGCTGGGAAGAACGTCTGATTCAAGCACACAGTTGGTGACTTTTCTGAAAGATAAGTGTCTTTAAGTACTTGTCATGTTTACTGTGTGCGTATTTATCTATGCTTGACATGGGTTAATTCTTGTATGTTATTACATATAAGTTATTGATGTTATTTTGTTTAATAATTCTTTCATATGTAAAGTGGTGTTGTCATTCAGTATTGTAGTCATGCATAAGTATCACAATTATTGTTAGTTTTTCAATTAAGTTATATTTTAATATTGGACATGAGTCTCTGAGGGAAGAATTGAATGGATGGGTGCGCAGTAAAGTATCACGTGTGCATCAAGAAGCATGAATTTGGATGTGCATAAAGGGAATTAGGTTCCACGCATAAGGAAATAAAAATTGGCATATGACGCTAGGGTGGTTCTGCTCACAGTGGTACTGTGTGATCAATATGTTCATGCATGAAGTTATTTAAGTTGCTTCCGATGTTATAAGTTGTGTGGCATTACTCCAGCTTGGGTTGAGGGTGTTACTTATAGTTAAATTGTGCAAACTTGTGTTAGAGTAGAATCTACACAATTTACTTTGGAATAGAATTGTTGTAACATAGCCCTCCATCCACAGGCCAGACACGTTAACCAAAAGTCCCTTCTATGGACTAAATCGACCCCTGCTCTAAATTTAAATAATAGGGAATGCATGGAACATTCACATGCATTGATCAAGAGCCATTCTACACATAGAATCATTGAAACATACGACATGCACAACAATACACAAAAAACATGCATACTCTCAACATATCTAATTCAACGATAGATAAATACACAGTGAAATAATTCATACATAGGAAATTAATACCATAATAGAGATCACTTATCGTTTACAAAATAAAACCATCGACTGGTTGCAGACCAAGGATGTTCCACCCAACTGTAGACACTGTTGTTCATAGTCTCAACATCAATGTCACCCCCAAGACATGGATATGAATTCACAAGGATGGTTCTAGAGTGTTTCTCGACTTCCCAAACTAGTCAACACTCAATATCTCATAGGATTTCCCAACACTCACAACAATCCAAGTACCCAACTCTCTTCTACTCAGCCTTCACCACCCAAGAGAATGGACCCCCACCCTTCTATGCCATGCAGTCCCTTAGGAATCCCTTCTCCTTTCATGGTTCTAATGCAACTAGTCCAAAATATCCATGTTGGGACTGTCAGGACTCGCAGTTGTGAGAAAATATGGACATAGACCACGCATCTTAGACATGCAAGTCTCAAATCATGGTTGGATTACACCAACAATATCTACATCCAATAATACCATCATTTCACTTCAACAGTTCGTCTTCCTTTCCCCAAGCCAAGACACACATGAGGAAAGATGAATGAGTGAGGGAAATAATGGAGTGCAGTCTCCACAAGAGGTGTGAACAATGAACATGTGCGTGAATGAATGCATGAATAGGTGTGTGAATGAATGCATGAATAGGTGGAGCGATCGACAATAGAATGAGAGAAAGAATGTAGAGTGAGAATAGACTGAACAACCATGACCAACCCCCCCAACAGACTAGAGACGGGTTTATGAACTCTTGGGAATCAAGAACCTCCTGGATTTCCCCCAAGAATCTCACGTAATTGTTATT
>ML777718.1:629599-641608 GCA_009831015.1 Picea engelmannii
AATAACAATTACGTGAGATTCTTGGGGGAAATCCAGGAGGTTCTTGATTCCCAAGAGTTCATAAACCCGTCTCTAGTCTGTTGGGGGGGTTGGTCATGGTTGTTCAGTCTATTCTCACTCTACATTCTTTCTCTCATTCTATTGTCGATCGCTCCACCTATTCATGCATTCATTCACACACCTATTCATGCATTCATTCACGCACATGTTCATTGTTCACACCTCTTGTGGAGACTGCACTCCATTATTTCCCTCACTCATTCATCTTTCCTCATGTGTGTCTTGGCTTGGGGAAAGGAAGACGAACTGTTGAAGTGAAATGATGGTATTATTGGATGTAGATATTGTTGGTGTAATCCAACCATGATTTGAGACTTGCATGTCTAAGATGCGTGGTCTATGTCCATATTTTCTCACAACTGCGAGTCCTGACAGTCCCAACATGGATATTTTGGACTAGTTGCATTAGAACCATGAAAGGAGAAGGGATTCCTAAGGGACTGCATGGCATAGAAGGGTGGGGGTCCATTCTCTTGGGTGGTGAAGGCTGAGTAGAAGAGAGTTGGGTACTTGGATTGTTGTGAGTGTTGGGAAATCCTATGAGATATTGAGTGTTGACTAGTTTGGGAAGTCGAGAAACACTCTAGAACCATCCTTGTGAATTCATATCCATGTCTTGGGGGTGACATTGATGTTGAGACTATGAACAACAGTGTCTACAGTTGGGTGGAACATCCTTGGTCTGCAACCAGTCGATGGTTTTATTTTGTAAACGATAAGTGATCTCTATTATGGTATTAATTTCCTATGTATGAATTATTTCACTGTGTATTTATCTATCGTTGAATTAGATATGTTGAGAGTATGCATGTTTTTTGTGTATTGTTGTGCATGTCGTATGTTTCAATGATTCTATGTGTAGAATGGCTCTTGATCAATGCATGTGAATGTTCCATGCATTCCCTATTATTTAAATTTAGAGCAGGGGTCGATTTAGTCCATAGAAGGGACTTTTGGTTAACGTGTCTGGCCTGTGGATGGAGGGCTATGTTACAACAATTCTATTCCAAAGTAAATTGTGTAGATTCTACTCTAACACAAGTTTGCACAATTTAACTATAAGTAACACCCTCAACCCAAGCTGGAGTAATGCCACACAACTTATAACATCGGAAGCAACTTAAATAACTTCATGCATGAACATATTGATCACACAGTACCACTGTGAGCAGAACCACCCTAGCGTCATATGCCAATTTTTATTTCCTTATGCGTGGAACCTAATTCCCTTTATGCACATCCAAATTCATGCTTCTTGATGCACACGTGATACTTTACTGCGCACCCATCCATTCAATTCTTCCCTCAGAGACTCATGTCCAATATTAAAATATAACTTAATTGAAAAACTAACAATAATTGTGATACTTATGCATGACTACAATACTGAATGACAACACCACTTTACATATGAAAGAATTATTAAACAAAATAACATCAATAACTTATATGTAATAACATACAAGAATTAACCCATGTCAAGCATAGATAAATACGCACACAGTAAACATGACAAGTACTTAAAGACACTTATCTTTCAGAAAAGTCACCAACTGTGTGCTTGAATCAGACGTTCTTCCCAGCCATAGACTATATTGTTCATAATCCTTCAACAACAGGTCACCCCCGAGATGGGGCTCAAACTCCACCAGGGAAAAAAGACTTCTAGAAACAAGCTAAGGTCTGACTCTAAAAAAAATTGCTCAATCCAAGGTGCATGCTACAACAACTATCCCACGGTCCCTCATTCCCCACAAAACTGTCACACCCAAGGAAGTGTGCCCCTTCACTCCTCAACAGTGCATCAAATGCCTTGCTTCCCTTCTAGGGTTACCAGAAATAGGATTGACAAGAAGTCTCTGAGCCCTACGACTAATGCTCAACACACCAAGGAATAATTCTCAGTAATACTTTGACCTAGAGAGTATGCCCCCAGTTTCGAGAACCCACTTATCAACATCCAATTTCTTGCCTAGAGAGATTTCTCACAAGCCTGACAACCCACCTATTTTACAGTAAACTCTGATAACAACCTTGCAACTCCTTACAAGCTTCTCTGTCTAGATAAGGTAATAATTGGATTTTCCATGCTGTTCGACACCCTTCTGCTCACGAGTGCCTTAAAAACATGAATTCTCCCTGAATCCTTCTATGAATAAACATAATGCCATCATAATCCCCAAAATACACTAAGGGCAACAATATATATTGCATGCCTTCCACTTGACACTTGTCACCTATAGAAGTAGCTTTAAGCCACTTGGTGATTTGTTCCCTACCCTCGGGAACTTAGGATAAAATAATTATCCACATTACACTTTTCAGAAATATTATTAAAATATTCCTCCCTTTTCCCTTTTTCGGTGGAGTTCATCCCCCAACATCTTTTCGTCTAATTCAATCTGCATGCAGTGATGTAATATTATATTAATAATTGAGATTATGTTTACATGGATAGGCACACTGGACTATCTGTGTCCCAACTCACCAGCCTCATGATCGCACATAATTTCAAGTTTCCATCCTCAATACATATAAAACCATATATACACATATGTATATGGCTCATCTCTATGCGCATTACCAGGTCATTACTACACACTTACCCAAGTTCGCGCAACATGGTGCGTGCACTTACCCAGGTTCATGCAACACTATGACATGTGTGGCCCTTTTCTTGATAACAAATCTCCACACACTTACCCAGGTGCATGCAACACCCAAACTAGGTGTCAATGGCTCACCAGCCTATATATACATTACATTAACAATTAGTATTAATGGCTCACAAGCCTATATGTACAATTAGTGTCTGGATTAGGGACATTACATGATCTTATTCATTTATCCTTGTAGCTCATCCACCCTAGTCCTTCTCTTATGCTTTTTTACAGGAGATGGACTCGAGCTACTGCGTACTTCCCTAAAAGAATGCTTTGGTGAGTGAGGTTGATTCTTATCAACAATTCCTACTTCTCTTCTTTTCTCATCATGAGACCTCCAACTTCTTGGCCTACTTGTCTCTATCTCCTTATCAATTTTATTTTCTATTATGTCCAGGCCTTGCATGAATTTGACATTGAAGTCATCTTGTTGCTTCTTGGCTCTCATAATACTTTTATTATAAGCTTTATATCTTTGGACATCTTTTTGTAGTCCTTTAATGGTTTCTACCAAATTTATGTGCTCTTCCTTGGATTATGTATCATCAACATCCAAATTGACATACAGATATCCGAACTCATCATCGGGATTGTAAGTCCTCTATGCATCTTCCATGCTTTTTACTTTCTGTGTGGATTTTGTCTTGCTCTAATCATTGATAATTCTGCAAAATGTGCATGCAATTAAGATTTGTTAGATGATTTCATGCAACAAATACATGAAGGCTTTGCACCATTTTGTCAGATTGTTTCTTTATATTTCTTGGATGATTTTAACATCCCAAATTCTAGTGTGCACACCCATGCATCACTATTTTTGCATGCATCACAACTCTATACTGCACAGTAATAGTTTTCCATGTACAATAAAATCTATACTATAAAACACCAATTCTTAGCACACACATCCATTTCATGCTAATCTCTGGCCCATACAAGTCCAATGTTGAACCAATTTCTTTGATACCATATTGTAAGGTCCCGAGCCACCCAGACTGGGCCATGTCACCCAACTTGTAACTGGCAGGAAATGAGACACACTTCCGAACTAAACATAGAAAAAAAGAAGAAGAATTTAATCAAGAATGTAAATAACAAAGAAATCACATAGTACATAGATATTTTTACCCTGGAAACCCAAACCGGGAAAACCAACATTCCTTGAGCATTCTTCTCTCTTGTTGTATTATTCAATTTGAATAAAAGGTTTACATTTCTAAAATTTTTCCACACCTAAGACACAATTAGCATCATACCCTCTTGCATATGCAAGAACAACCCTGTAGCCAATCCAGCTTACATCTGCATGACCATCGACCTACATCTAAAGATTTCTCTAAAGATTGGTTTTCTTATGATTCATTGATTATCCTTTATGGCCTTACAACACACCTCTTTATAGGCTTTATGATAGAAAAAACCTTAAATACTTGGTGCCCAAAAACTATTATAGATCCATGCAGATCATTGGCTACAAATCCTGTGAAGCTAGAGATTCTGTTACAGTTGACTCCAAATCGGATTACCAGTCGACTAACAGTTGACCTTCATTCTATCTTTAGTCTGTTGCCACATGCCCTCCTGTCAACCTCTTGTTGGTTGACCTCTTCGACTTGTTGTCGATGCCTTTACCATGTCGAACCACCTCGACTTTCAACTTTGGCTTTACCCAGTCGACTAACCTCGACCTTCAACTTGTTGTCGATCTACCTTGACCCTCGACCTTCTGTGATCCACCTTGACTTTGACTGCCATTCAATCCACCTCAAATAGAATTTCATTGCAAATAATATAACAACCCAACAGTAACATTTCCCATTACCATCATCAATCACATGCTCTGATACCACAATGTAACGTCATCCATCTTAGTATTGAACAATATTATTCCAAAATACACTGTGTAGATTCTACTCTAACACAAGTTCACACATTTTAACTAGAAGTAACGTGCTCAACCCAAGCTTGAGTCACACCACACAACTTATAACAGTAGAAGAAACTTAAATAACTACGTGCACCAGCATATTGATTAGAAAGTACCACCATGTACACAACCACCTTGGCGTCATATGCCAATTTCGATTTCCTTGTGCGTCGAATCTAATTCCCTATATGCACATAAGAATTCCAACTTCTTGATGCACACGGGATACTTTCATGCACACCTAGCCATTCAATTCTTCCCTCAAAGACTCATGTCCAACATCAAAAGATAACTTAACTAGAAAACTAACCATAAATGCCATACTTATGCATGACTACAAAACTGAATGAAAACACCACCTTACATGTGCAAGCATTATTAAAAAAAATAAAAACAACTACTTATATGTGATAACATACAAGAATTAACCCATATTAAACATACATAAATAAGCACGTAGTAAACAAGACAAGTACTTAAAGAAACTTATCTCTCAGAAAAGTCACCAACTATGTTCTTGAATTAGACGTTCCTCCCAACAATAGATTCTATTTCTTATAATCCTTTAGAAACAAGACACCCTAGAGTTGGGACTCAAACTCCACCAAGGAAAAAAGACTTCTAGTGACTAAATAAGGTTTGACTCTCAACAAAATTTCTCAATCCTAGGTCAGAGCCTCAGTCTCAATGCACATGTCACACCCAAGGAAGTGTGCCCCTTCTTTGCTCAATAGTCCTTCAGCTTCCCCACTTCCCTTCCAGGGTTACCAACAACAGACCGGATAGGAAGTCTCTAATCCCTACGAATAATGCCCAGTGAACCAGGGAACAATTATCAACAATACTCTCACCTAGAGAGTATGCTCTCGGGTCTTACAACCCACTTCTCAACAACCAATCTCTCACCCATAGAGAATGCTCACAGTCCTAACAACCCGCCTCTTTGAATATAAAATATAATTACAGCCCTGTAACTCCTTATAAGCTTCTATGTGCAGATAAGGTAATAATCACATTTTCCATAGAGTCCAACCCCTTTCTGCTCACAAGAGCCTAAAACATGAATTCTTCCCCCAATTCTTCTCTAAATAATCATAGTCATAATCATAATAATAATTCCCCAAAATACACTAAGGCTAGCAATATATATTGCATGCCTTCCACTTGACACTTGTCACCTTTAGAAGTAGCCATAAGACACTTGGTGACATGTTCCCCACCCTCGAGAACTTAGGATAAAATAATTATCTACATTACACTTTTTGGAAATACTATTAAAATATTCCCCCCTTTTCTCTTTTTCGGTGGAGTTCAACTCCCTTTTTCTTTTCATTTGAGATAGTTTGAGCATGGTGATAAAATATTATATTAATAACCGAGATTATATTTACATGGATAAGCACACTATCCTATCTATGTCCCGGTTCACCATCCTCATAATCACAAATGATTTTCAGACTCAATTCATATACATTCACACACACACACACACACACACACACACACATCAGCTATGTGTAGTTCTGGGCCATTACCACACACTCAGCCAACTGTAATGTCCCCATTTTGGGACATTATAACATTACAGAGTGTTATTCCTACTAGAGTACCCAGATAGGGGTGAAAGAGAGTTCATGAGATATCGAGGGGTTTTATTGGGCCTGACTTGCATCGTTCATCATCAGTATCCATTCCGCACAACTTGGCTTCAGTTTCGTTGCATTCCGACGATTTCCGTAATTTTGAGTTATTATGGGTCATATCTTAATTAAATTCACTAAGAAGGTCATAATGAACATATTACTTGAAGAAACTGTTATAAAAACAGGACCGTGGAGCAATAAAATAAAACAAACACATAAGATACACAATACAATAGAGACACAGATTTATGTGGTTCACCTAGTGTGGGCTACGTCCACCAGAGAAATTGGCAGGTCCTTCCTTTATTATTATCCAACATATGAAGGGATAAAACCTACAAAAAACCCAATGTAACTTCCTCTTCTTTCTCCCACATTCTCCTATCTCAGAATACAATATTCACCATCAATCATAGCCGCAATACATTTCCCTCAAAAAAGAGGATTGCCTTCTAGGGCAAAAAACCCTAACATAATCTCTACCGTTAGATCTGCAACCTTATAACGAACGATCGAGATTTACAATGAAATTACAATATACATTTACAAGGCAATTTTTCCTTCAAGGGCTTCGGCCCCAAACACCCGCTTTCCCCCAGACCCCCCAGCCGGGGGGATAGCCCCCCCAGACCCCGCAGAAGGGGTACCCTCCTCTGCACTCCCCCATGTGGAAGAGTGTACATACTTCTGGGGTGTAAATACTTCATGGGGTATAAACATGGCTGAAAGCAAGGACCTCTGAATCAGGAATATAATCAGGCTCCACAACCAATAGAAACCTCTTAGTGTAATAGCTCATCGGAATCAGGAGGAAGAGCATTACATGATAAGATGATGAGAAGTGACTTTCAGTGGTCGGAGAAGCCATCGGGATGGATAAATCACTTTTTAGAGGTAAAATGGTTAATTAATTAATTAATTAAGTGATTTAATCAAGGAATAATAAAACAAAGTGAAATTCACTTGGAGGGAAAATATCAACAATGAATTAGGGTTTCAGGAAGCTATAAAGGAAGGGTAAAGCAACCTAATTCATTATGCATTGTTATGATTTGATGTTGAGAGTTTCCAGAGGAGGAAGAAAGCCAACCTTATTGTTTTGTGGATTTATGGAGGAAACTACCACCATTGATTGGTTTCGGTGTTGAGAGACACACCCTATCCCATCGGAGATACCATACAGGTATTTCACCGTACTTTTTAGGGGTATCCATTACAGAGTGCCAACTCAGCTAGTGAGGGCGCAAGTTAGTTAGAGGGTTTGGAGAGTTGCAAGAGGTCCGTGTCCAGATTGCAGTTTCCTTCCAACCCATTTGAGATCCAGCTAGGGCACTTCTATTGAGCCATCTATCATCAAATTCTGATAGTGTAATCTTACATATTGCCTCATCCAACCATTTAGGGTGCAACTCTTCTGGACAAATATTTGGGGTTGCATGCAGAGTATCAAAGAAGATCCGAGTGAATCCTTCTGACCTAGTTCTACATTTGGTGAGATGATCATTCTGAGCCATATAGAATCAAATTTCGTTGGTAGAATCCTTTGGGGCGCATCCAGTGTCCCAAGAGGTGCGCAAACCCCCCAGGGGTCCAGATCGAGTGCCTCAGAGACCAAATCCAAGATCCAACACTCATCCATTTCAGTCTAGAGGCTAGGGAACTTCTATTAGAGCAATTTCCAGTGCATTCTGATGGTCTATCCTTCAGGACGAGTTTTCCAGCTGGTAGTGGTTAGCGTACTTCTCCGAAATCGCATATTTTTGTCGATCTATCCATGCATGCATCAGATATGCTATTATCTTCTGATCATGAGTATTTTTATGCTATTTGATTGTATTCCAGTGATGATCCATGAGATATAGATGAAATTTTTATTCTATATTTCCAAAAGGCTATTGCATTTCCATGCTTGAACCGTATAATACATGATGTTGGGCAGTTGATGTTCTTTGCTTCTGCATGCATCCTTTATATGTTGTTTAAACTATAAATATGCAACATGCATATGAAATAACCAACATGCACATGCAATAACCCACATTAACATGCAATAACCATTAAGATCTCAAACATACAACTGAAACACATCCAAAAACCCCCCAGTGTATCAGATCTGCAAGACAAAACAATACATCAGTAGCAAATATCTTGGTCAACGGGATCAGGGATATTACAGTGGTATCATAGCTTTAGTCCTGCCAGCCTGTGACTAAAGTTGATGAGTTCCGCAAGTGACCCAAAAGGTAGAGAGGATGTGGGGAGATAGATATGAGAGGCCAGAGGGCACTGGTAAGGCACCCATGGATCGAGAGGCAACCTTCATGTAGGTAGTCAGTGATTTGATAGTCAGTCAGTAGACCATGAAGCAGTCTTTGGCACAATTGGCTGATAGATTAGGCATAGTGGACACCCCGGGCACACTACCCCCACATGCAGCATAGGGGAACTCGGGGGTAGGAAGTAGACCCTAGACACCTACTCACACATACAGATCTTCGAGTAGGATTCCCAGACCATGGTTCCATAGTTTTCAGAGGGCACCTCCAGCAGCAGCACAATAGCCATTAGCAAATAGGTCTCCCACTAAGGAAGAATACATTGCAGAGTACAAGAGGGAGTATGTAGCATTGGGCTGTGAATTCCATCATGACATGACACTCGTCAAGTACTGTGGACTTAGGGGCATGAACCAACCCAGAGAACCTCATAGAGGAGGACAAAAATAGCAACAGGGGCATAACATAGATTTCATCTGGAAAGTTAGTAAACTCATCATACCTTCTTTTGACGGATCGTCCAAATGCATAGACAGAGTTGGGGTACAAAAGTTAGACATGTACTACAAGCTCAACCAAATGGTCAAGACGGAGGCTAGTGACTCTTGCGCATTTGAGGGATAGTTGGATGGACAGGATGATAGTGCATGTCCTTCATATTCCCCATCAGGTAATGTTGAGGATTCAACACTTCAACATAGCGGTGACACTCATGGATGATTTTAGGGGCTAAATTTTGCTCATGGGCTAATTTTCCATGGTTTTTCCAAAAACAAGATTCACTATTTTAAAAATGATTCGCCCAAATTCTATAGGATAAAATCATTTTGCCTTAAAAATCACCAAAATTTTATAAAAATATATATAAAATCCTTAGAAATTTGAATATTTTTACAAAAATATCACCAAACATTTATAGTTGGCATATGAAGGATTAGTAAGATTTGCCAAGGTTTCTAGATTTTAAAATAAATTTCCATCCTTAAAATCATCCCTGATGACACTTGTGAGGATTCATATATGTTGGCACTTAGACATGATGAGATTAGGAGGTTGGATGAACTATCTATGGGTGTAGACATGGCTTCCAAGAAGTCATGTATGGAGGATGATGAGATTCCTATGATGAGTGAGCCACATTTTTCATCTTCTTAGTCACCTATGCTAGCCACGACACATGAGGATATCAATGGAATTCCTAATATGGTGGAGGAGCCTTGTGTGAGGATTGTACACCAGGGACATATGGATCTGCAGACCCAAGAGGAGAGACATGACTGGGAGACAGTTGACCTTACACATACCCACCAGTATGGGGAGAGAGAGTCACCTCTTTTGGAGATTCCATTGCTAGATCAGGTTGTGGAAACTGACAGATTGATAGGATACTTACTTCTAGGAACAATCCACAGTGATGAGGGTTCACTCTGCATGGGTTAGGATGACCATATCTCATGTCTAGACACATCCATATGGGATCCAGGTGTAGATGACATTAGCAGAGTGAGCGCACAGGAGGATACAATTGCCCATATAGGATACAGTGAGATTCAGATGGGGGAAGTAGTTGGTGATGGTGTGCAGTGGCATACAGGAGGACTCAATATCATAGTGGACAGTGGGCAGTTCAGTGCCTTATCTTTTGAGGAGTGTGTTGTTGGGGATTCCATTGTTGACACTAGCAGTGAGGTGCATGATGTAGGACCTCAGCAGGACTCTGATCAGGAGTCACGACACTGGACGGGACAATTGAGAGTCAACGAGGACATGATCATGGAAGACACTAGATGCATGGACGATACACATGCATTGGTGGCAGATTATTGTTGGAGGGCATCTATGGCACATGATAGTTCGGATGGGGGATTTTCCATGGATGACTTTCATACTCTCAGGGAAAGAGTAACTATGATGAGGGCCAACTACCAACATTTGTTTATGGACAGAGATTACCTATTAGAGGTTGGCAAGATGTATTGCAGGGCCCTGAGGGAACAGGAGTTGGAGGTGGACTGACTCACTCATGAGTTGGTGAGCACACGAGGATTCTTGGAAGGAAAACATACAACCCCTCAAGAATTAGAGTTTAGATTAGATGAGCTCCTTGAGGAGACTGGTCAAAGGTACACTATATCTATCTTGGAAGAGAGTCAAATATGTTCCTCAGTTACATCGTTGGAGGATGTCCATAGGTCACAGGGACCACCCTTCAGGAGGGGTGTTGAGATAGTTGGGCACACCCATACACATGAGGATTCCAGAGCCAGTGGTAGTTACGAGGACACTTCAATTTATGTTCCAAGATTGGTTGACCTTCATGTAGAGGATGACCCCGTAGTACACCCAAGATCCATGATGTTGCAGGTGTTACACGGCAAAATTGCTCAGCTGGATAAGTGTCGCATTATCCCCCTCAATTGTCGTAAGTGTTGCATATTCCCACAACCTTCGCAAGTGTCGTAAGTTGGTCACTAGTGTCGCAAAGGATGTTCAGACATACTGTCATGATAATGACACTAAGGAGACACTTATAACATCTCACATGACTGATTTGAAGGAGGAGAACTGGTCTACTGAAGTCAAACACCTTTTGCCACCTGAAAGCACCTCAAAAACTGAGTTTTGGAGAGGAGCTCTCCCCTTTACACTATCTCGGAGCGCTGGCGCTCCCCCATACACTGTCAGGGAGCGTTATAACGCTTCTCGGCCCTTTTGAGGGAGCGTTATAGATTTTGAGAGCGTTGGCGCCCCCTAAAGCTTACTAGGGAGCGCTACAATGCTCTGATGGCCCCTTTGAGGGAGCGCTACCTATTCTGGGCGGTTGTTAAGCTGTTGAGATGAATGGGGGAAGCTTCGTTTCATTCTTGGAAGGCAGTTGAGCTCGAATCCCTGATCAAGCCATGATCCTAGGGCAGATCCTCAACTGAAGGAGGAAAATCCTCACCTTCCCCAAGGATATCTCAATATTGTTGAGCCTCTCCAAGGCTATATAAGCAAGCTTTCTAATGGTGAAAAGGGGCTGCAAAATAGATGATGTCAAACTTATGATCTCATAAGTGGGGATTGCAAAGAGATAATCATACCAAACTTATGATCTCATGAGTGGTATGGGGGAAGAACTGAATATGTGAAACTTATGATCTTGGAGGAAACTTGCAGTCAGCCAAAGGAGAGCAATCATCGAAGCTGCTGTCATCCAGGTTGTGGATCGTTTAGGAAAGGGTTGGACGAAGAGGACTTGACGAAGCTGTCGCATTCGCATCTACGATTGTAAGTACTGCTGTCGTTATTCTCATTAATATGACATGCTTGGTCTGTTTCTTTCTAGTTTGTGTCTGATGTTACATGAACTTATCATTCAGTGATAGATCTGTTTTCAAGCTAATGTCAATAGAGTAGGAAGTGGTCGTATCTTGTTTTGTCCACAGACCTCAGCGAGG
>ML777718.1:649906-671032 GCA_009831015.1 Picea engelmannii
TCTGTTACTCTCCCTTCTCATGCATTAGGCTTAGATAGATTTGAAAGAAATTCAGTGTCCATGATAAGCACTTTTCTGTCTAGGGTTAAGGTCAAGCCTTAGAGGTCGATCTACTTGTCCGCAGGCAGATTTTCCTACAACAACAGGTGTATACAGGAGATCACATGAGTATGCAGAGGAATACAGTGATGAGTGGTAGTTCACAGAAACATACAGATATGTACAGTGGTATTCATGGGGACGCATTGGATTGCAGGGAGGAGACACACTTAGTGCAACATGGAGATGAGTGGATATTTGTAGGGGGAAGTCACTTTGACTTTCCAGTGAGCTTGAGTATTGGGGGGAGCATGTCACTTGTTGGTGATTCGTTGAGGTCTTTTAGTACCTCACTATGGTAGCAACATGTTCAGTTGGTGAAGGCCGTGTTGGGGTTGGTACGGTCTTGGAGGACAGACTCATTTTGGGTTGAGACTGTGTTCTATTTGTAGGAGACTCATGGTAGTGATATGTTACAGGACTATATTTCACGAGGCATTGTAGTTCACATTTGGATATGGGATCCAGGGATTGGAGTTCTTGGTAGTTCCTCGATTGATGGAGTTGAGTTTCGAGTAGAGTGGTTGCTTAGGGAGTTGACTGGGATTCTTTGGTCATTGATCATTCTACTCATCAGGAGCATGTGGGTGTCATGTGTGGTGAGCACTTGGAGATGCCACATCTTGAGGGGAGTATACCTTATGTCACACGGGTGGATATGGGACCCCAGTATCATATGTAGTTGGATTCAGTTATTGCTTGAGGACAAGCAATATTCTAGCAGGGAGGATTGTAATGTCCCCATTTTCGGACATTATAACATTATAGAGTGTTATGCCTACTAGAGTAGCCACATAAGGGTGATAGAGAGTTCAGGAGATATTGAGGGGTTTTATTGGGCCCGACTTGCATCCTTCATCATTAGGATCCATTCCGCACAACTTGGCTTTAGTTCTATTGCATTCTAACGATTTCTGTAATTTTGAGTTATTATGGGTCATATCTTAATTAAATTCACTAAGAAGGTCATAATGGGCATATTACTTGTAGACACCTCTTAGTGTAATAGCTCATCAGAATCGAGAGGAAGAAAATTATAGGATAAGATGATGAGAAGTGACTTTCAGTGGTCAGAGAAGCCATCAGAATGGATAAATCACTTTTTAGAGGTAAAATGGTTAATTAATTAATTAAGTGATTTAATCAAGGAATAATAAAATAAAGTGAAAGTCACTTGGAGGGAAAAGTTCAACAATGAATTAGGGTTTCGGGAAGCTATAAAGGAAGGGTAAAGCAACCTAATTCATTATGCATTGTTATGATTTGATGTTGAGAGTTCCCAGAGGAGGAAGAGAGCTGACCTTACTATTTTGTGGATTTTTGGAGGAAACCACCACCATTGATCAGTTTCAGTGTTGAGAGACACACCCTAGCCCATTGGAGATACCATCCAGGTATTTCACCGTACTTTTTAAGGGTATCCATTGCAAAGTGCGCACCTCAGCTAGTGAGGGCGCAAGTGAGTTTCAGGGTTTGGAGACCTACACGAGATCCATGTCTAGATTGCAGTTATCTTCCAACCCATTTGAGATCCATCCAGGGTGCTTCTATTTAGCCATCTATCATCATATTCTGATAGTGGAATCTTACATATCGCCTCATCCATCCATTTAGGGCACAACTCTTCCGGACAGACATTTGGGGTTGCATGCAGAGTATCAGAGCAGATCCGGGCGAATCCTTCCGACCCAGTTCCACATTTGGTGAGACGATCGTTTTGAGCCATATAGAATCAAATTTTGTTTGTGGAATCATTTGGGGCACATCCAGTGTCCCAGGAGGTGTGCAAACTTCCCAGGGATCCAAATAGAGTGCCTCAGAGACCACATCTGAGATCCGATACTCATCCATTTTAGTCTAGAGGCCAGGGCACTTCTATTAGAGCAGTTTCTAGTGCATTCTGATGGTCTATCCTTTAGGACAAGTTTTCCATCTGGTAGCGGTTACCGTACTTCTCTGGAATCACATATTTTTGTTGATCTATCCATGCATGCATCAGATCTGCTATTATCTTCTGATCACGAGTATTTTTATGCTATTTGATTGTATTCCAGTGATGATTCATGAGATCTAGCAGACGTTTATATTCTATATTTCCAAAAGGCTATTGTATTTCCATGCTTGAACCGTATAATACATGATGTTGGGCAGTTGATGTTATTTACTTCTGCATGTGTCCTTTACATGTTGTTTAAACCATAAATATGCAAGATGCACATGAAATAACCAACATACACATGCAATAACCCACATGCACATGCAATAACCATCAATATCTCAAACATACAACTGAAACACATCTAGAAACCCCCCAGTGTATCAGTTTTGCAAGACAAAACAATAGATCAGTAGCAAATATCTTGATCAGCGGGATCAGGGATATTACACCAAGTGTGTGCAACATGACCTGCAATGTGCGAACTTACCTAGGTGTGTGCAACACCAAAACTAAGTGTTAACGGCTCACCATCCTATATACATTACATTAATAATAAGTACCAATGGCTCACCAGCCTATATGTACAATTACAAAAGTTTTGGATCAGGGACATTACACACACACATATATTACATAATATAAATACATAACCAAAGAATATAAACATGACCAATAAAACATAAGAAAATAATCGTTAGGATGCTAAAATTTGAACCAATCTATTTCTATTTTATTCTATTTGAAAACAAAACAAAAACTAACAAACAAAAGAAGCTAGCACTAAGGTACTCACAGTCATCTCAGCCTATAGCACTTTGCACCAACAAATCTAGAGTTCCACGAATGGACAAGACAAACATAATGATACTATATCTTTGACCCCGAAAAACTCAAAATATAGCCAATGAAATCCAAAACTTGGACAAATCACCAAGGATAGGTAGAATTACTGGAACCCAAAATATTCATGCAGCAAACGATTTAGTCGGCCAGAGAATCTAATACACCAGCAAGCTGGACCCAATGTACTCACAACAAATATATATAATGATACTATAGCTATATTATATACATATATATTTAAGATCCACTTATATATATATATATATATATATATATATATATATATATATATATATATATCGATAACATAAAACCTAAGAAACTAATTTCCATGATGCTAAAATTTGAACCAATCTAGTTCCATTTTTTATTCTCTTTGACAAAAAAACCAAAACTGACAAAAAACAAGAAGTCTGAACCACAATACTATAGCTTTGAACCAAAGGAAATAAAAACATAAGCAATAAAACCTAAAAGCCTAATATCCAAGCCATCGTAGCCTATAGAAATTTGCACCAACAAAGCTACATTTCCACAGTTAGGTGAAAAAAATATAATGATAGTATATATTTGAACCAGAGAAATTGAATTTGTTCACTTCAAATTGTCCTCTTTAGCTATTTTCAAAAATATTTTGGCAAACATAATTATAGTATAATTATAGCTAAATTTTCCCCTTTGGCATCTTGTTAGCATTCAATTTTCTCCATGCTATATGTTTACATTCTATCAACGTTGTTGTGTTATAACAAATATTGTGTGACATGCAACAACATGAGAAGAAGTAGCATGAGAAGAAGTAATGAAGCCAAATAGAACAAAACAAGAGAATCCAAGTTAGAAGGAAAGAGGTAGGGATTGTGAAATATGAATTCAAAGATATTCTTTCGCCATTTGTTGGCTAAGTTCTATTTGCTTCCCATGTATAGGAACAAACCAACAGCTTCCACCCCAATCATTATTGAAAAGTTGACTAGTCACAAATTATTGTTACATGCACAACAATACTTGACAAATCATAGTGGTCAAATAAGCTTTTACGAGCAGATTAACAGATTCCAAAGATGAGATGCCAGTAACCTTAGATGTCCATAGTAGTTTCATTGAACAACACCAAGCAAAACTTATACCAGGCAAAGCGATTCATATTACAAATTTCAAAATTGCACCAAAAAAAGGTTACAATCATGGAGAAGTTGAATGTATCTTGCTAGTAGATCAAGGGAATATCATATAAAACATAGCACTTGTTTGTCATCAATACAACTTCATACCAAGCACTTGAATCAAAATAATTTTAGAAGCAATAAAATAATATGCAATTGGAATAATAGGTGCAATTGTCACTGCTGCAAAAAAACTAGAGGGACACAATATACCTTGGAAATCAAGGATGAAAATTCAGAAAATGATAAGAAAATGGTAAGATTGTTTCCATACAAACACTTAGATTACAAAAAAAGTATTTCCGTTTCATCTACATTCTATAGAGAAAAGGAAAATTAATATCTGCCTTGTTAAAACTGCAGCAACAATTATTTCCAACAATCAAAGTAGAATTTTCTTTCATTGAGAATCATATTTCAAAGAAAGAATTTCACATTAGTTAAAGTGCATCATAATCAACTATTCACATCGGTTAAAGTGCGGCATAATCAACATAGGAAATACAAAAGTATATTGATGTTCTCTTACACATGATATCTTAATAAATATTTTACCAAATTTAACAACATTATCATAGTAATTATTATTAAAACTCCCACTCGGCTCAAACTCCAGTTAGGATGGAATTGAGAAAAAATGAAGAATCATATATATACCTTCCATCATTATTCCAAGGCCAATTTTCTCTTGGAGATTGATTAATAAAATAATTACCCATAACCAACTTTATCCAAACTAGACTTTGCAAAGCACTATATAACCATCTCCCAAAAACCTTCGGACCCAAAATTCGTAATACTACACTCCTTGATACAATGAAAAGTATCTCCAACACTAACACTATTGCTATTTCTCTTTCTCTACAAATTACATATAACTTAGTTCATCTCTTTCTTCTCTTTCTTTCTTTAGTTCATCTAAAACACCGATTAGTTTTTCTTCAAGATCTATTGTGTCTTGTTCATAATGTTCTTCTTTCAAATCTGTCTGACATGATGAGCATCTTCCTTCTTGTCCTGTAACTCTATCTTCTTTAGCATTCTCTAGCTCTGTGATGGGGGGGGAATATAGATTATGTAGCTTATCCCAGAGTTCTTTAGCTGATGAACATTTTCCCACTTTGTCTTTTACTAAATTAGGTAATCCTTCCATGATGAAATCCATTGCTATTTTGTTGTTCTTCTTCAATTCCTTCTTGGTTGCAGTTGATTTCTTTGAACCATTATATCCTATAACAATTGAATATCAAATATCATATCCTTGTTCCTGCAAAAATGTTTTCGTTCTTCTGCTACATGACTCATAGTCCAGACCATTTTGACCATTGAACATTGGTACTTCATTCATACTGTACTCCATGATCTACCTTCCAATGGTTAAACTGTTTCCTTGAAGGAACCTCACTCTTATACCAATTGTTGGAATATTGAGAGGTGGGTTCAATCAATATAAGAACTTTATACCACGTTTAACAACAATATATATTCTTTCACTTTATCAACAATGTTGAACAATTTATCATCAATGTATCATCTATGATTGGATTCAATATATCATGAGCATATAATCATAAGCATCATCACATCAACAAAATCATATCAAATACACAGTACACCAGTATTTACGTGGAAACCCAAATGGGAGAAAACCACATAATGATTTCTTATATATATCAAGAATTCATTCATATGAAACACTAATTTTCTGATTCTCCAACTGCAACTGGAAGGAGGCTATGACCCCCTATTTACAGGCTCCAACCTAAAGGAATATAAAACTCCCTGATTCTTTGGCTCCAACCAAAAGGAGGCTACAACACCCTAAGTTCTCTAAATCCAACAGAAAGGTAGCTACAACCACCTAGTTCTCAGGCTCCAACCCGAAGGAAGATCCAACTCCCTGATTCTTTGTCACCAACCGGAAGGAAGCTACAAACTCCTTTCCTTTCCTTGTCATGTTGCTCTGAAACATAAGTGTAGAATAACTTTCACTACCACAATCACTACCACTATCATTGCCACTATCACTACCATTGTCTCTACCACTTTCATTGCCACAGTAACATCAACCTGTAACCATTCAACCTTTCGCCTAACCTGTCATTGTCAACCTGTCCAACCTATCACTGTCATCAATACTCAACCATATCCTCTCACATGAATCATATATCAAGGACACCTCTCAACTAGATGTTCAACATCACCGACACATGACTCTACCAAGCATGTACCAATACCATCAAAAGATATGTGTTTGAATCATGTACCATAGCATGTACCAAACCATCAACATGTACCATACCAAGTATCAGCCATGTACCATAACAAGTGCATCAACCATGCACCAACACCTATACCAAACCATACATCAACCATGCACCAACCATGTACATCAACAATGTACATGCACATCAACACCATACCATGTACCGTACCATGTGCCAACCATGCACATCAACAGTGTACATCAATCATGTACATCAACTATGTACATCAATACCATACTATGCACCAATCATATACCATATCATGCAATATAACAATATACCAATAAACCAAGAATTGCACCAACAATGTATCTCAACAAGTATACCTCAACAATCATGTACCATACATCCAATGATGTGCCTCAAGTCATATACCAAAACCCTCAAACACATGCCTCAAACATGCTCCTCAATATTACCAAGATGCAACCAAGCCTCAAGTATGCACCATAACATGTAACCAAACCAGATACCAAGATAGCCAATAATGCTTCTAATCAATGTACCATAACATCACCAAGATGCACCATATCACATACTATCATCACCATGCATGTACCATAACGTCATAACCATAACCCTTAAAACTTACCTCTGATCCTGTAGTTGACTTCTTGTATTGTAAACTGACATGTAACACTTCCACAGTCCTCAACAACCTGGTACCAACATCATTTCACAACCTTTCACAATCCCTTTTACATATACGTGACTAGCTCTTCTACTGACCGTGTGTATAAGCGCTTTCCTCCACTACAACTCATGGATTTTTGTGCTTCTCTATGCCTGCGGCCCACAGATGTATGCAACATGTCTTTCTTCAGCCTACATATGTATGTGACCCACCCTTCATTAGCCCACATACGTACGCGACCTGTCCTTATGTAACTTGCATATAACCTCAAAAAACTAGGGTTGTTAGTTTTCTGTAGCTCCAAAACTTTTGCTCCTTCATACCTTCGCTACCTCGGACTTGATACATTAGCGTCAACCTCTCATTTTTCAATAAAGAGATACACCATAACATTCACAAGATAGATATTCAATGAAAGTGTGTGTTTATGAGAGACTCCTTGAGGTGTTTATTTACTTTTTCATAGTAACCTCTTTCCTTATTTTAGGGGTTTATTGTTACAACCACTTTACCCTTTCACCAAGACTTGTAACCAACTAGGGGATTCTTGACCATTCTTTGGGGCTTCCAACTTTACCAGGCCATATCTCCTAACCTTGAGGAACCATGTGGCATTCCACATATCACCGGAAATGGCATGATGAGTACTATCCATCTATGAGTATCCTACATGCACTTTCACCATCCTTCATTTCCATATTCCTCAACAAACTTTGGGTTCCATAACCACACCTCTGTGGCTTCATGTAGGATTCTTCAAATGCACCCAACTATCTCACCATCAATCTTGATCATACAAATTTCAATCAACTGTCCACATATTGTCCACATCTCTGGACCTCTCCAAGGGTTGACATCAATCTCTAAGGGTTTACATCAATCTCCAATATCACTCTCCAAGGGTTGACATCAATGACAACCAACTATCCAAACCAATTGTCCAACAATATATCCATGTGTTTTGCTAAGTTCTATTTTTTTCCCACGTATAGGAACAAACTAACAACTTCCACCCCAATCATTATTGAAAAGTTTACTAGTTGCAAAGATGGAAATTTTTTCTATGGCAATATTATTGTTACATACACAACAATACTTGACAAATCATAGTGTTCAAATGAGATTTTTTGAGTGGATTAACAAATTTCAAAGTTGAGATGACAATAACCTTGGATGTCTATAGTAGTTTCATTGAACAACACCAAGCAAAACTTATACTAGGCAAAGCCATTCATATTACAAATTTCAAAATTGCACCAAAAAATAGTTACGATCATGGAGAAGTTGAATGTATCTTGCTAGTAGATCAAGAGAATATCATAGAAAACATAACACATGTTTTTCAGCAATAAAACTTCATACCAAGCACTTCAATCAAAATACTTTTAGAGGCAATACAACAATATGCACTTGGAACAATAGGTGCAATTGTGACTGCTGCGAAAAAAATAGGGACACAATATACCTTGGAAATCAAGGATGGCAATTTAGAAAATGATCAGCAAATGGTAAGAGTGTTTCCATGTACAAACACTTAGATTACAAAAAAATTATTTTCCTTGCATCTACTTTCAATAGAAAAAAAGAAAATTAATGCGTTCCTTCTTAAAACTGCAACTACATTTATTTCCAACAATCACAACAAAATTTGCTTTCATTGAGGACCATATTTCAAAGAAAGAATTTTCCATCTTGTTATTCAGAAACATTGTCAAATGAAAAGAGACAGCTTCTAATACACTATGCACATGCCGATCAACATATATTGGACCATTAACAACCAAGAAACCTTTTGAATATTTGAGACTATTGCTCAAGTGGACAAACCAGGTGAAATTTTCAAACCATCTAAAATTATGTTATACTATACATATTTTTTATTAAAAAATATTGACTACACTTATGTTCACCAATGCAAAATAGGTTCAACGCACATTGAAAGTAGAAAACATATATTTTAATCCCTTCCAGCCTATATGTTCAATATGCAATTTAGCAATAGATTTTTTTGGATCGATACAAGGAACAATGTTGCATTGTCCCAAATGTCAAACTGAAACCTTATTCAACTATTCACATCGGTTAAAGTGCAACATAATCAACACAGGAAATAGAAAAGTATCATGTTCTCTTACACATGATATCTTAAGAAATCTTTTACCAAATTGAACAACATTATCATATGAAGATTAATTGAAACAAAGATCTAATGTTATCTACATGTTGCATGACTTTAGCGTTCATGGAAAATTTATACTGAATCGGGACAATAAAATAGTTGAAATAGAAAAAGATGCAACAAAATGAGATTTACCTTGTTTAATTTTTGTAAAAAAAAAAACTTCAATAAAAAATGTATGTTTCAAAAAAAATGTTTTACTACTATTCTTGATAATTTCGATTTCCCATTTCATTCCATGTCTTTTGACATTCTTTCGTTGTAAATTATAGGGACCATAGCCATCGATAATTCGTTTACTACATATTAGTTTGTCCTTTGACTAGAAATATTTGCATAATACCTATTGTTGGAGCTAGGGAATTAAAAGCATATATTTTTATATAATAAAAAGTACCATATATGTACTAATCTAATTGGATAAGAGATTAGAGGTGTTATTGCCAGCTTCGCTATTCCCAATGTTTTATATGGCAACATATCCAAACTTTTTCTCGTATACAGTATTTTTGAATAATATATTTTTCCAATGTATTCCTTGAAGGTGGATTAATGCTAGCATTAGTTCGAATGTTTGTATTAGCATTTTCTGCTAGCTGAATATATCCGTAAGTTTTTATTTGTACTAATCATATTGAAATGTTTTGGTATCCAAGATTTATAGTGATTGTGAATTCCAAAGTTTATAACGTCCTTGCTGCACATATTTGTATTGAAATGTATTGACACTTTTTTCGAGATGCCTCAATAGGCCTAACATCTTAAATTTTTATATGACATGAGGTCCTCCAACAGGATTGACAACTTAAATGTTTTCATACCGCGAGGTCCTTAGACATCCTGAGAGCCTTAAATGTTTATCTAAATACGCTTCTCAGAATACATTTTTCCTTGAAATTTTCCATACAATATTGCAGTGATTTTGCACAGTGTTATTGTCCATCGCCAGTTGAATAGCCATTGTATGTTTCATCCTTCTTCTACCTTTGCAATGCAATTTCATCATAGTTGAAGCTACATACATTGTTTACTGGCTCGGTGAGTGCTTTTCCTTCACTGGTTCGTCGATTGCTTCTTGTTGTTGTTTCATTCGCAATTCGACCTGCGCTTATGCATTTCATCATTTCAGAGTAAGTTTCGATGCCATAGTTTCATTTTCTATTCCTTGTTTGTTGTTCAGTGTTTATAGTTTGCAAGTAAGAATGTTTACTTTCTTGTAGTGGCATGGTCATCGTATATTTCTGGTTCCTTCTATGCTTTGGTGCAGTTTCGTAATCGTTGGAGATACATATGTTGTTTACTGGCTCGGTGGTTCTTGCTGGTTCGTTGGTTCGTGGGTTGTTGGTTGTGTTTGTTTGGCTCTGGTTTATGCTTTGGGGCCCTGGGGGTGTAGTTCGGTATATTCATGCTTTCTCGCTAGTTTGGTGCTTGTTGTTTTCTTTTGTTTGATTCGGCCTTGTAGGGTTGGGGTCCAACACCGATAGTTGGAGCTGTTTTTTTATTTGGATTATTATTGTTTTTTGGGGTGCTTTACCGTGTTTATCCCCTGCACCCACTAGTCGACATGCAGTTGTGTTATTTTCCCTGTCTATCGAGGTCGATATCTGTTCTTCTGTGAGATTTTGCTGGTGCTTTAGTGCTGACATGAAAGAAAATAGTTGCATGCAAAATTGTTCTTGTCTCTTTTACTATATGTACATGTTTCTTGTTCTCTGGTGCATACCAGCTTCCATTCATGTTCATTGTATTTTGTGCATTCCCACATTCAAACAAACCGAATAACCAGAGAAAATGATGGAGTCTTGACTGCATCGGTTGAAGAGATTATAGAAAGGTGCATGCTTGTATTGTTATTTCATATTGTGTTGTTTTGTATTTCATCTATTGCCTGTATATGTGTTCACCTAGTTTATTATATGTACATGTTGCATGCCTTCCTACATGGTAACTTATCTTCATTACATGCCTTCTTGCATATTAACCTGCTTCATGTCCATTGTGTTTTCACTGCATTGCTACATTTAAACAAACATAATGGTTGGAGATGACGATGGGCTCTTTCGTGGGTAAATAACCTTGTTTCTCTTTGTTTTACATGTCTGTCTTCATTATAAGTTATCTTCAATACATGCCTTCCTGCATACTAACCTACTTCATGTCCATTGTGTTTTCATTGCATTGTTGCATTTAAACAAACAGAATGGTTGGAGAGGATGATGGACTCTTTGGCATGTAAATAGACTTGTTTCTCTTTCTTTTAGATGTTTGTCTTCATACTAACTTGCATTCATGTCCATTTCATATTCGGTGTTGTTGCCTTGGAAAAAATAGGTTGCTTGGATAGAAAGATGAATTGTTCTATGCAATAGTAGAGGGTTTTGTGGTACAATCTTCTAAAAGGTATACCAAATGTGCTGGTAAATCAAATATACAAACTAGGTGGGGGCATATAATATTAGACTTGAAAATGATGGCTTGGTAGCAATGGGCCTTTCTACCCTCCCTATTTCTCATTTTTCCATTTTCTATTATCCCTTTTGTTTTCTAATTCATCTGCTTAGTGTTCTTTTCGAAAATGCCTTGGTGCACCGGTAGGTGGACTAACGGTTTCACATCTATGGTCATGCTTCTACCTTATTCCATAGTTAACCACTTTGTCGATTGCAGGTGCTAGGCTGGCAGGTTCAATATTTCTCCCCTACCTTGCGGGGGTCCGTGATATACAGATTGGTTGTGGTGCCCCGCCCTCATGCTCAGTTTACAGTTAAACATTTTTCCAGTTAAAAAAATCAGATGCATACAATTTTATGGTTATTTAGTCCTTCTGATGGACAATATACAATGCATATGCTTGTTTAGTCCTGATGTTCATCTACACATGCTTGCATCAGAAAAAGTTGGACTGGTGACATGGGCATGAGCAGTCAGTCATCCCAGACATTAGCAGACCGACAAGGACAAAGGTAAATATGCATATGCTCTGCTCTTACTATGTTTACCAAACAAATATCCTCGACTATATATTCATCTATGGCATGGTTAATATGTTGATGTCATCTGCAATACATGGTTTGCAGTTCACAAGAAGTATCAACAAGTACAAGTGAGATGTCGAACATGCCACATGTTCTGCAGACTAAGAGGTGTGGTTGCAAAAATTTGGCTCCATAGTTCATCAAAGCTATGTGTGTACTTGTAGATTTATGCCATTGAAACAAGAATACAAAAAAAAAAAAATGCACACTACCATTCACTTTAGTTTTCCTGTTAAAAAATTGTCACCAGGTCTAGAGTTGTAGCATGCAAAGTACTATCAATAGAGGGCTTGAACAACCGCTGAACTGGAGAAGTGTTCGTCATGGACATAATGGTCGTCTATAGCATCTACTTGGACAAGGCAAACAAAACTAGATCCATTATGCGTGCTGACATGACAGACAAGGAGGCCATGATGACAGTGACACTGACTATTTCTCCACAACTTGTCTAGAAACATGTAGAAAAGATATTGCTAGGTAATGGAATATCCATTACAAATTTTAATATATTGCCCAAAACAGTGTATGACTGTGGTGATTGTGATTGATTTATTTTGCTCAACGAAACAAGCATTGTGGAAATAATTTTCACTGTTTGTTCAGAATATCGTTTCGTCCTGGACTCGACTATCAGCCAGCTTGCACAGAGCATTGATATTTACCCAATCAAAAGGATTGGCGCAACTGTCACACTGGTGAGAAAACTTGTCTCACAACACATTCTCCATTTAAAGGATGGAGAGTCAGACAACGACAAGACAATGGTATCACTTTTCATATTCAGTTTTGTCCTTTATTTTCGCATGTACATGTATCTCGGGTAAGTTACACAAATATTTCATTGTTCCATGTTGCAACTGTAATTGTTCGATACGTATTCAAATTTTTTTTCATCAATGGAGCAACAATTGCATAAAGGGTAGATTCCACTTATCCTCTTAAAAAATATAACAAAGATTAGATATGTTAGAGAAAACATCTTTCGGAAAACCCAGGCAACGTTTGTAATAGAGTTGCGAGCAGATACAGTATAGGATCTGAAGAAAATAGCTAGCCCTACAATTGTTGTGCGTATACATCCACAAAATCATCCTCACTTTTCTTATACAAATATCCTTCAACAAATTTCTGCGGCCTGTTTTATTTATTTTTTATTTTTTTAAGGGGAGGGGGGTGCAGTTGTGTATTATATTATTCAATGTATTAATTCCTATGGTCACATTCATAGGTTGAAGGTGTTTTAGTTGCAGCCAATGTGTACTTGCCCCCCTTTGAACCTATATGTGAAAAATGCAACTCTCCTGCTTCTGCCTCTGCTTTGATAAGTGATGATATGATTGATTATTTGTGATGCAGTTTAAAATGTCCAAATATATATGGATATTGCATCAATTGTCTCATTCGAACTGTGGGAAAAACAACCGTGCATTGTATGGTTAGGAAACCTTTGTTACAAAATGTGTCTCCTAAGTTGGCAGAGTTGTCATGTGAAATGTATCTACAGAAAAAGGCAAGCAGTGTCTACATGCTGCGGGACCTTCGGATACACAGCAAATTCACCTTAAATGAGCATAATGCAATTTTGCATATTGGCTGAAGAAGGGAAATATATATATATAAAACTTTGGCAGGAAACGAAAATACCTCATGTGTCTCTCTAATATTTCTTCAACATCCAGATGAATGTTCGTCGGACTCGACTAGTTGGGATTGCATGTGCATAAGATTGTTTGGTCCAAAAAATGGGAAGCATGGCAACAAACCCCATATATCCCATGGCCCTAGTTATTTTCTATTGGGAACATATACTAGATGCAAGATAAAACGAATGCGGCGACATCTTTTCTTTGTATATCAAATTGTTTGTTGCAAAGGTCGATGTGTCCTTCTCTATGGAACCTTGTGGGAACTTGGTTGTGGCATGTTTGAAGTTTAGTTGGTTCTTGGTTGTGTGCTTAGTCTGTCAATTTGTATATCGTGAAACTCTGACTATTGTTTGAAGGACACAAAACAATAGAATAGAATTTTTTAGCTAGCTAGCCCACAAATCCACCTGATAATTTCTATGGCATTGTGACGCAAATGTAGTATGTGGCTTGTTTTAGCAGTTTTCCTTGATTGATGAACTTGGTAAAATTAATCTTGTGGAATAATTTGAAATCAACGAATATATACTGTGCGAAGTGCAATTGTGATATCATATCAACAATAGGCCCCTACAATTCAAATTGGTCGTTGTTTTAGCATTTTTGCTTAATCGATGAACTTGGTAAAATTAATCTCCTGGAATAATTTGAAATAAAAAAATATATGTTGTGCGAAGTGAAATTGTGCTATCATATCAACCAGAGGCCCTTAAAATTCAAATTGGTCCTTGTTATGCTTGCGGTGATAGAATTTAAAAAAACTTTATTTTCTTTCGTTCATTTTTTTTTAAAATAAGCAATTTAACATCCTTTGATAATTTTATGTAATTCAATTGTACAATATCAATATTTAATATTTGAAAATAATGTTTTTAGATAATGTTAGATAGGATGACGATCTGTAAACAATCGCAATCTTGAGCCCTCCACTGCTGGAGTCCTTCTACCAATTTGTATGTCACGGAACTCCGAGTGCTGTTTGGAGGAAACGAGACAATAGAAGTGCAATGTTGAGCCAGAGAGCCCGCAAGTCCACCTGTCAATTTGTATATCATGGAAGTCTGGGTGCTATTTGTAGGACACATAACAATAGAGGCTCAATTTTGAGCCCGCCAACCTCAGAATCTACGATCCAAAAAGTGGCTAAGTATGGAATGAAGGATCCGTACATGCTCTATAAAAGTGCACGTCCATACTTTATAAAAGTACATGTCCATACTTTATAAAAGTACATGTTTACTATGTATTGCTTGTTTTTCGAAAAATTCCTAGGTGTGGAAGTTGGCGGATGCATGTGTTCAGATTTCCACTTACTTTTATATCACTAGCCCGACCAAATTGTACAAACTTTCTTGTCTAATTAAATTCTGCAATATCAATATTTAATATTAATAATTTAGTATTGAAAATAATGTTTTTAGATCATGTTAGATAGTTGATAGGAATTACCATCCGTAAACAATGGAAATCTTGAGACCCCCATCCCTATAGTCCATCCGTCAATTTGTATATCACAGAACTCAGAGTGTTGTTTCAAGGACACAGAACAATATAAGTGCAATGTTGAGCCAGCCAGCCTGTAGGTCCGCTTGTCAATTTGTATATCGCAGAATTGTGAGTGTTATTTGTAGGGCGCATAATAATAGAGGCCCATTTTTTACCCCGCCAGCCCAAGAACCCATGATCTAAAAAGTGGCCAAGTATGGAATGCGGGATTCGTCCATGATATATAAAAATTTAATGTCCATACTTTATAAGAGTACATACTTAGTATGTATTACTCATTTTTTGGAAAACTTCTAGGTGCGGAAGTTGGCGGATTCACGACTTCATATTTCACTTACTTTTATATCACCAGCCCGACCAACCGCTTCCTTGTTTGATATTGTAATAAACAAATATAAACTAGCCCAAGTCCAATTGTGCTATCACATCAACACAAGACCCTTAAAATTCAAATAGCTTACAAGTCTGCTTGTCAATTTGTATATTGCGGAAATGTCAGTGCTATTTGTGGGAAACAGAATAACAGAGGCCCAATTTTGAACCTGCCAGCCCGAGAACCCGCAATCCAAATAGTGGTTAAGTATGGAATGAGTGATCCGTACATGCTCTATAAAATATCATGTCCATAGTTTTTAGAAGTACATGTTTAGTATGTATTACTCGTTTCCCCCGAATGTTGTTTAGAAGATACAAAACAATAGAACTGTAATGTTGAGTGAGCCAGTCCGCAAGTTTGCTTGTCAATTTGTATATCGTGGGAATCTGGGTGCTATTTGTATTATACTGAGCAATAGAGGCCCGGTTTTGAGCCTGCCAGACCGAGAACCCACAATCGAAAAAGTGGCCAAGTATGGAATGCGGGATTTGTACAAGCTCTATAAAAACCTCATGTCCATACCTTATAAGAGTACATACTTAATATGTATTTCTCATTTTTTAGAAAACTTCTAGCTACGGAAGTTGGCAGATTCATGACTTCAGATTTCAATTACTTTTATATCACCAGCCCAACCGATCGCTTCTCTGTTTGATATTGTAAGAAATGAATATAAACTGGCCCAAGTCCAATTGTGCTATTACATCAACACGGGGCCCTTAAAATTCAAATAGTTTGCAAGTCCGCTTGTCAATTTGTATATCGTGGAACTCTAGGTGCTATTTGTAGGGCACGGAACAACAGAGGCCCAATTTTGAGCCTGCCAACCCGAGAACCCGCAATCCAAAAAGTGGCTAAGTATGGAATGAGGCCTGCGTACATGCTCTATAAAATCTCATGCCCATACTTTATAAAAGTATATATTTGGTATGTATATCTAGTTTCTTGCGAAATTTTCTAAGTGAAGAACTTGATGGATACACGTGTTCAGATTTCCACCTATTTTTATATCAGCAACCCAACCGACCTCTTGTCCATTTCATATTATACAAAAATTTTGGAATGCAAGTTTTCGAATACGCGGTTTTTTCTTTGAAATAAGATATTTCACATACTTTTATAATTTTATGTAATTAAATTGTACAATATCAATATTTAATATAAATACTTTAGTATTGAAAATAATCATTTTAGGTAGTGTTAGATAGTTGATAGGGATCAACATCCATAAACAATCGCAAGGTTGAGCCCACCAGCCCTAGAGTCCATATGTCAATTTGTATATGGCAGAACTATGAGTGTTATTTGAACAACATAGAACAATAGAAATGCGATGTTGAGCGATCTAGCCCACAAGTCCACCTGTCAATTTGTATTTCGCGAAACTCTTGGGTGCTATTTATAGCTCACAGAACAATAGAGGCCTAGTTTTGAGCTCGCCAGCCTGAGAACTCACGATCCAAAGATTGTCTTAAGTATGGAATGCGACAATAGTACATGCTCTATAAAATTTCATGTCCGTACTTTCTAAAAGTAGATTTTATGTATTACTCGTTTTTTCGAAAAATTTCTTGGTAAGGAAGTTAGCGCCCATTTCATATTGTACAAACCTTCTTGTCTAATTAAATTGTACAATATCAATGTTTAATATTAATAATTTAGTATTGAAAATAATGTTTTTAGATAATGTTAAATAGTTAATAGCGATTAGAATCTGTAAACAATCGCACTCTTGAGGCCACCATCCCTTGAGTCTGTTTGTCAATTTGTATATCGCAGAACTCCGAGTACTGTTTGTATGACACAAAACAAAAGGAGTGCAATGTTGATCGAGCTAGCCCGTAGGTCCACTGGCCATTTTGTATATCGCGTTATTCTGGATGCTATTTGTAGGCCACCGAACAATAGATGCCCAGTTTAGAGTTCGCCAGTCCGAGAACCTACGATCCAAAAAGTGGCTAAGTATGGAATGCGAGATTTGTACATGCTCTATAACATCTCATGTTCCTACTTTATAGTACATATTTAGTGTGTATTACTCATTTTTCGGAAAATTTCTATTTTCTCTTTTCTCTTTGCTTTCCCTTTTTGAATCACAGGTTCCTGCATAGGCGAGTTTAACATTGTGTTTCCATTTTTCTGTCACGTGCAACTAGCACCTGGACTTTCACGATTTACAAATTAGCAAACAAACCCCCTTCATCTCGTATGCTTTATCTTTCTGTTTACTTGGTCCTTTTTCCCAATGTCTCATTCTTTTATATATAGAACTCGAATTTCAAAAATATACAAATTGCCCTCTCGCCATTCTGCTTCCATTGTTTCCCTATGCACAAACAACAGCTGAAATTCTGCGACATACAAATTGACGGCCACTATCTATCATTGAGATGCAATATGACCATAGACCCTTCACGTCTCCTAGGTATGTCTTCTTCCCTTTTTCTTTTGTAACCAGCCTGACCACTTTCCATACTTAGTTATTTCTTGGAATCAGTTTTGCGGGTTGGCAGGTTGGCGGGTTTCGCGGGTTGGCGGGTGCACGAAATGGGTATATGAAAAACGCATTACAATTTCGATTTATATGTAACAGACTTTAATTTTTTTGTATATTTCAAAATTTCCAGTAGTATGTAACAAAATTTTATTTTTTGACATACTTCAAATAAAACTGTTCTCTTATCTCCTTTTAAATTTATGTCTTCATACATTTTTATCTTTCACCAGTCTGTATGACAAATGCATTTAAATTTTTATATGTAACATACTTTTATTTTTTTATATATTTCAAAATAAATGGTGCTCTATATCTCCTTTTAAATTTATGTCTTCATACATTTTTATCTTTCACCAGTCCATATGGAAAAAGCATTTAAATTTCCAATTTTTTTCTTCCACTGTCAACAAATTTGTAGTTTGTTATATAGTTTCAAAAAATAAATGGTGCTCTACATGCCAAGTATAATTTGCTTTTGCCCCATGTTCTTTGATATACTTGTTGCACACAACATTTCCGTGATATACATTTTTCACCAAACACTTCCGTCAGTTCAGGTATGTTACATTTTTCTTAATTTTAATCCAATTTAGTCATTCCAATTTAGTATTTTTCTCCCAATAATCTAAATTTAAAAAAAAATTGTAATTTTGTATTTTAAATAAAAAATGAACCTAATTTACATGTCATTACTTTTAAATTGTAGCATATATACTAAAATGGAACCCAAAGAAAATTTAAACCACTCACAAGAAAACCAAGAAGATCAAAACCCCAACCCACCACCACCACACAATGTAAACATTGAAATTGATGAGGGTTTGGTTATATTACAAACCCTTGAGGAACAATTTAGGGAGGCTAGAGAGCCTAGAATAGTATCCTTGGCCACTTATTTGGACATCATTATGCAGTCCATTGCAAGTGCCCAAGGGAAATCGACCTCTATTTTTTATTATAGGGCATGGATGTATGAGCACTATAGCACTGGTTTGGACAGAAACCAAGTCAAAGAACTGGGCATTTCAAAACAACAAATATTGTCTATTTTTAGGGATCCTAGAAATGGACAAGAACTATCATTGACTAGGAAATGCATCTCCATTGACTGGTGCATCCATCCCCATATTAGTCAAAATTGTATGGATAGGTGGTACATGGTTTTTGATAAACCTCCCTGCAATAACAGGGAGATGCCCGTATATTTTTTGAGAAAATTATGGGCTGAGTTTATTATGGATAAGCATGTCAACTACTTTGATATTGGTAACTTCCATGGGGTGGGTTGAGGTTTCTCAAAATACCAAGAGCATGCTAGGATAAACCCCGAGTTAGGTCCTCATCCCCCCAGGCAAAGGCCTGACCCCCCTACACAACATCCTCTTGTTGCAGAGAACTTGCAACAAGTACAACTAGCCATCTCCTCATTGACTCATAGCCTAGTGCAACACAGTAGCTTTGTTGGACTATCTCAGTAGGAGGTGTATGCCAATGACATTGATAGAGGAGTTAGAGCATCAACATGCACAAGAGAGTACAGTGAGGAGAGGGAACATGGACATAGAAAACATCCATGTGAACCTCATAGATGCTAGAGATGCAGGAATACATGCTATGGGCCTATAGAGCCCAGTGGACATCATAGCTTCATGGAGGAGGTTAGTATCTTAACCCTCTCTATGTTCTTCATCGTTATATATTTATTTTGTATGTTTTGTATTTATATACATATTTTACTATATGGTGTTTTGCAGTTGTTGCATCCCAATAGTAGACCCTCTACGCCTATGGATGCATCAATACCTAGCCCCACCACTGATGCAACAATAGAGGAAAATTGTTCATTAGGTGCACCGTACACATAGGTATGTATCACATTTTAAAGATTCATCATAGTCATTTATTTATTTTACGACATCCTCAATTTTTTTATATGTTCTCTTGTTTCCACAGGATTTGGCACCAAGTGATGCCAGGGATTGTCCATCTGGGATGGACAAGTCACCAACGTCACATGTATCATGTGTAAAGTTAAATATCATATAATTCCCAAATTGTTTGTGTTTGTGTTTTTGAATTTTCCTATTTGGTACTAATAGTTCAATTTAATTTATATGTATGCAGGTCGTCGATATATTTCCTAGGAATAGTAGTAATGTACCCCCTGGGAACTTGGGCATTGCTTCTGGGTTTCCTTTCTCCAGTCCTAGGGTGTTGGAATCACTTATACATCATGTGAGGGTCCATCACAACCCACATGTCTACCACCCAGCCCCACCACCACTTTCAACCCCATCGACAGAGACTGCCACAATAGAGGTTGTCTTGGAGAAGGTTGTACAACCCAGTGTTCCATTTGCCAGTGAATCTCCATTGATGCCTGAGATAATCATGGTGAGATAATGCATCGATGATAATTTTTTATGTTTAATGAATTTGTTTTTATGCATATTTGTTTAATTTTCTTGACTTGATCCTTGTAATTGATGCAGGGTGGCATTGCAGAGAGATTGGGGTTGTGGAGGTGGGTAACACCCTCACTATTGACAACTTCATATGTGGTGAGTTGTATTAGGTTAAATTACAAAGTATCAATTTGTATGTCTATTAATTCATTGATGAAAAAAACTTATAACATTGTTTATTCATTGTGCAGTCTCCAGAGCATTGAAGCACGCCCAGGCCTAGAACCTATCGAGGTGCATCCTCAAACAAGAGAAGAAAGATATATTTCTAGGATGCTCTTGAGGGTGGAGAGGGTGGCAATGGTCAATGATTGACCAAATACTGCCATTTTGTAGCTAGGCCACAATATAGATGTTTTTTTTTATGTTAGTGTACTTAGTGTCGCTTTGTATACTGGACAAGAGTTGCCATTTTGTAAAAGATGTACAATTTAGATGATGTTGAGGATATCTATATCTATATATATATAT
>ML777718.1:677885-709740 GCA_009831015.1 Picea engelmannii
GGGGGGGGCATGTCTTCAGCCTTTGATTATCATTCTGGAGTTAATCTCCTAGCCTTTTAAGATGAGGGAAGATTACCAACCATCGATGGGTATACCAACCTTTGGAATTTATGTTGGGAATTTACAAGAATATTTTAATTTTGTTACTTTAATTTTGTTTCAAGCTTGTGTAAAAATGAAACCAATACCGAGATTAGTCTTTGTTCTTTATCGTGCTCATAAATACATGAGAACAAGTTAAAGAGCATGGTCTTAGTTCTTTCTCACGCTCGAAAATACATGAGAATGTAACCAAGTAAACTTTTATCACTTTTTTCAGACTCGTAAAGGATACACGAAAAATGAACCCTCTTTAGTCGTCTTTAGCTCTTTTCAGACTCTCTAAACGTGAAAAAATTGTCGAGTGATATTTCTTCCTTTCCTACTCGTTAAAAGGTTTGAAAGGGTGTCTTTCGAGTGATGATTTATCTCTTTTTCAGACTCGGGAGACTAACATTACGAAAAAGGACAACACTGGAGTCGTCTTTTAGTTCTTTTTAGACTCTTTAAACATGAAAAATCACAGAGTTTACCTTCTCTAGACTCATTAAACAAATCATACATTGAATGTATCATATAGAATGGACCCTTAATTCTTATGGTTCATTGAAAAAAATAAGAGGGACTTACTGAAGGTGAGTTATATCGAGCATGTGTTACCCTCCTCAAGCTCGTTAAATTAAAAAGAGGTACTCATCTATCTGGATTGGGGGAAAATTGAAAGAAGTAATCCAAGTAGTTTTTGAGAACATCAACAGTCACCCTTACGGTCGCCCTTGAACACGACACTTTGTCTTTGCATGCATTTTAATCTGATAAACCTCTGCACTGAACCAATCCTCTGATTTTTCCTACTCCTTTGGGTCACTCGAAGAATGTCACAGTATCCACTACATTATCATGTTTTGGTCCATGCCATGTTTCTGCTGATGTGCCTCAATGTTAAAGGGAAGTATCTACCTCAAGATTCAACCATCACAAATTGCATGTTTCAATATCCGTGTCAATCCATGTTTATTTGATCCACCAATTGCATCTCTGTGTCTATATTGTGTCATTGATGGGGGATACATTAAGGCCCTCCTTTAACGAGTCTATTCCTGTCGACTTCAACACATTATCTGGGAACTAGAATTAGAAACCAATGAGTACCTTGGGACCTGCATGCCTCAATGGTAGGCCTCCTCACGTTCTAAAATGGGTTTACATCATTGACCTTTGATCAGATGTTTCCATGGATGTTTGACTTCAGCTCATTTATTCACATTCACTGGAATGTACTAGGGTAACCTGGGAATCGTTGACATCAATGGTGATTTTCCTCGCACTTGTTGACAATTTACCTCATTGACCGGTAATCAAGTGGTTTCTGCCATGTTTGACCTCAGGACATCTATTCACATGGTTAGATTCGTACTACATTGGGATCGGTAAGAAGACCCCAGGTTGAGTGATCACTCTGATATATACTTTGCCTAGGTTGCAACAGAGTTTCTCTTGAACATTGACACATATACTGTCACATAGATCCACTTTGTATTGGTCCGTGGCTATGTATTGTCATCTCATAGATCCACAGTGTATTTTTCATGGCTACGATCAATTCATGTCATGAAAGTATAGATCCAAATTGTATCTTCAGTGGCTATACCTTTTTGTCAATATAATTATGGATCCGCAGTGTATCTTATGACGACCATACCTTGAAAGTCTTTATCACTCAAGCATAGGTATGCCTTCCTTGGGTTTGAAACATATCATAATATTTGTTTGATGGTTGTGTGCATCTTCTACTAGGTTCTTTGAGTCCATAACCTTGCTTGAAAAAGTCTACAAAGTACTTCAGTCATTAGTTTCCATATTCTAACTTCATACTTTGGGGGGCAATGTGTTACACATCAAAATTACTCACTTCAGTGATGACCTATTGTCGTCGTTACAAGTGTCGCAAGTGTTGCATTTGGACGCAAGTGTCGCAAGTGTTGCATTTAGCCGCAAGTGTCGCAAACATTATACTGTCATATTTCCTATGTCATGTCTCTAATGACATCACAAGGACACTTAAGACACCTTAAAAGAATGGTTTAAGAAGGAAAAATCATCTGATGAGGATTACAAAGCATTTGCCATGAATAAAACCACTTAAAAATCAATTTTGAAGGTTAGCGCTCCCCTACCCACTGTCAGGGTGTGTCAGCACTCCCTAGCCTTCTTTGGGGGAGTGTTTCAATGCTCTATGCACCCTTTTGTGGGAGCGCTAGCCTTTTTGAGTGAATTTTGCACTATTGAGAGAAATCAGGGAAGAATCCCCTTCATGTCTGGAGTTGGTTGGATTCGAATCTAAGGTCAAGCCTCGATCTTAGGGAGGATCCACAACTAAAGGAGAAGGATCCTCAACCTATCCCAAGAATATCTTAAGTGGTTTGGGCTCTCTAAGACTATATAAGGAGGCCTCCTCATGGTGAAAGAGAGAAACATTTGAAGGCATCAAACTTATGATTTCATAAGGGAGATATCATTGAAGCATAATCAGCTTGTGAGTGGATTACTTGAGCAAAGGGTTGGAGAAGGAGAGCTAGGAGAGGCAGTTTCACCTTGATAAAAGGTCTGTAAGTATCCTATATTGTTCTCATTAATATACATATATGCTTGGCCTATTTCTTTCAAGGTTGTGTCTTTTCTACATGAACTTGTCTCTAGTAGATAGATCTAGTTTTAAGCTAATCTTAGTGGAATAGGAAGCTTGTTCTATCTTCGTTTGATTTGCAGGACTTGTCAAGGAGCTTGGGGATCAAAGCTCAACTCGGAATGTGCAAGGAAAAACTTCGTTAAAGAGGTACACCTTTCTTCCTCTTCTCTATACATTAGTTTAGTTATATTGAAAAGGATGTCGGTGACCAATGTTAGCACCCTTTCTGTCTTGGTCTTAGGAGTCTAGACCCCAAGAGGGAATCCACCTATCCACATGGGGATTTCTCTGTAACATCTATATAACAATAAATATAACTTTCCATTGCCATGCCATAACATTTACATGCCTTTCCATAACATTTCCATGCCTCACCAAGCCAATAAATGATATTAACTAAGTTACAACAGGACAAATATAATTATACAACAACCCTTAACACACGTAATCATTAAATGAAAGGGGTCTGAAAATGAAAGCATAAACTAGGGTTTAGATAACAAATGCTTGTTTAAATGCAAGATGACACATAACAATCCTAGAATATTGAAGACATCCAGTAATGGTATAGTATGGTATGCATTGGCAATGGTATGCTATGGTATGGTATGCATTGGAAATGGCAATGACAATGGTATGCATTTCCTTGCCATTGCCTTGTATGGTATTGATTGGAAATGGTATGGTATGGTGTGGTATGCATTACCAATGGAAATGGTATGCATTGGAAATGGTATGGTATGGTATGCATTGCCAATGTAAATGGTATGCATTGTCTTTCCATTGTATCGTATGCATTGGAAATGGTATGGTATGGTATGTTATGGTATGAATTGGCAATGGTATGGTATGCATTGACAATGGTATGCTATGGTATGGTATGCATTGGAAAGGAAAAGGGAAATGGTATCCATTGGAAAGGAAAAGGGAAATGGTATGGTATGGTATGGTATGCATTGGCATTGACAATGGAAATGAAAGTGGTATGGTATGGTATGGTATGCATTGGCATTGGCAATAGAAATGGGAATTTTTGGCCCTTGGTTATGGATTAAGGAAGAAATCAAATAATAAGGAAGAGAAAATACAAAGTCCGAACTACGCGGAGGACATGTTGACTAATATTGGGTCGAAGTGGCCAAATGAGCAGAAACGAAGGAGCGAAGTAAGGGAAAATGAGTTGTTAGATGAAAAGATCGAGGAAGATAGATAAGCAAGGAAGATGGATCATGGAAAAATCAGCAAGCGGGAAAATCCACCATTGGATGCTTTGTAGCACCTTGTGAGAAAGAAGGAAAGACAGGGTGGCAAAGCCCAAAAAATGTGGGTTAAGTTGACCTAGGGTTTTAGACACCTAGGGTTTTGGTATATAGGGTTTTGACACCTAGGTTTCGGCCTAAGGTTGTCGGTGAGTTATTGTAATGTATAAATAAAGGTCTAGAGGACCTGGGGTGGGTTGTTGTTGGTGAATGATTGAGAGTTCATTGTTATTGTGTGAGAGAGAAGTGTTGTGTGTGAGATCCTTCTGGTATTGTAAGATCTTCAGCTGGGTGCGTAAGGAGGGAAGAGAAGAAGAGAAGGAGAGAAATACCTGCAAGTTGAGAGCACATATAGAACTATATGTTTTATAGAATATCAAGAAACAAATTTCTGTAGACGTATCCCTAGGGAGAGGGTGAACCACGTATATTTTGTGTCTCTATGGTTGATGATGAGTTATTTTGCCTTCTATTATTCTGTTATTGCATTATTATGTTAGATCTGGAATATGGTTGTGTGAAGTAGGCTTATGCTTGGTAAGAATAACTAGGTTGTTGTGTATTGTTTCCTTGGATCCACTTTAATTTCCTCTCGTTGTAGACACCTGTGTCTTGCAACCCCTTATTGCTACCTTGGGTGAGACTGCATCTACTTCATAGGTGTTTCTGAAAGGGCCATCTGTTAGGGCTTGTTGGTGTGCTGTTAGAGATGAACCCTAGGTCTGCCCCTGTGCCAACAAATGGTTCTATTTTCAGGACCAGGATCTTCTTGAGGGAATGTCAAGGTGGTTTCCATCGAAGGAAAAGATTCAGAAGTGGATAGAAGAACAAGAAAAGGAATTCATTGAAGCCCATAACAAAAAACCTAAGCTTAGTACAAAAGACTGGTTGGGAAGGTATATATTCACTGATATACATGAGATTTTCTTTGGAGGAATTCATCAGGAGCTATACCAGTGGTTAGCCAGATTGGAAGATACCTAGTTTGAGATTAGATATAGACCACCTGTGGTTTGGACGTCGATGCTGATCAAGAAAGTCAAGAGAGTTGATAACACTGTGTCAAGAGTAGTAGATCACTGGTTCGATAATACTATTAGAGGGTACATCACCAATTTTTTTGTTGATAGAGTAGAGTCATACAACCAAGCAGAGAGATACTTTTTTAAGGGACCGAGAGGAAACTTTTTATAGTTCTTGAAGTTGAATATCAAGATGTTATTGCATGAAAAGAACATATTGAAGATAAAATAAGTGGTCAGATCATAAAGCTAATGTTCAATAATTCAAATAATGAGAGTGACATAGAGGTTGGACATATGCGCAGTGGGAGGACCTTCAAAGAGGTTCCTCTGGTGAACTTGTTTTAGCAGAGCCACGAACCAGTATAGGATGAAGGGTTATACAGTGGAGAAGAAGAAGAGCTATTGAACGAGGAACATTCAGAGTCGACTAGGGAAGAGGAAGGGAATACTGAAGAACCTCACCGAGAAGAATCAAAAACTTCAGGAACTACACAGACCATTGAAGTAAGTACTATTACTCCTCCTGTTGTTTTAGCAACATTAAGTAACTAGAGTAGTCAAATTAATCAAATCACTCATAGCACTGTTAGCAGCAGTTCAACACACACTTAGTCAGGAAACCTAGGAAGATCTATGGCAGATGAGATGAAGTTAACCACCTTTAGGGGAGATGGATCTGAAGATCGTGATCATGATTGGTTCCTTGAAGTTGTATGGAGTGTTAAGCAAATCACCGATGAAGCTATTAAGAGATCTCAATTTAGTACTACCCTGAGAGACCACGCATTGAGTTGGTACATGAAATTTGTCCAAGGAGTTGCACAACCTAAACTGTTGAATGTCATTAAGACTGCATTGATTGTCAAATTCAAGAAACCCAAGTCAGAGTCACAATGCATTACAGAACTGAAAGAAATCAAGCAGAGAGTAGTTGAACTAGTGTGGGAGTTTGATAAGAGGTTTAAGACCTTGACAATCCATTTGAGTTTTCAGATTCCAGATGAACAAAATAAAGAATGGTTCATTGTTGCCCTCTTGCCACACATTAGAGTACCTTTAATGCAATAGAAGATCGCTTCACAGGCTAAGACATTGGATATCGCCATGAAATTAGAGTCAACCCCTATGGGAGAATCTAGCTCAGGTATGAGTCAAATTTTGAGTCAGCTAACTAGCTTATCTCTGCAGGTCGAAGATATGAAGATTGACAAGGGAAAATATAAAAGGGAAGATATTTGGTGTATCAGATGCAAATCAGAAGACCATGAAAAGGAGTATTGTCCCCTATTTCACGAGTACTTGGCCTCTGGATCTCCGAGCCCTTTGAGGCAGGTTACCCTACCATGGTGTGAGGTATGCAAAAATAGACATCGCCCTAGTGAATGCTACTACTTGCAAAAATATGTCCAGACACCTACAAATATTTACTGCACATTCTGTAAATATGTGGGGCATGATGAGAAGGACTGTAGGGATTATTAAATATTGCATGAAAGATCAAGAGACACATATAGTATTCAAGGTGAAGTACAATAGGAAGGAAATACTACGTAGTTTAACTCTCTAAGAAGAGGAAACTTCAACCCTCACAGTGGATTCAAAGGAATAGGATGAGCAGGAAGCATGGGTTGAGGTCGAGGTCAGATCATTTGTTATAACTGCGCACAACCAGGACACTTGGCAATGGACTGTCAGAACCCTTGTACCACTTGCAACTACTCCAACTCATTCAAACATGTTATTGAAGACTTCCCTGTGTTGTTAGCCAAACTACAGGAGAGATGAGAAGGAAACCAACAAGTACAACTAATCTCAGCAGAACCTCACGGAGAGGATCCCAGAGTCGTTGTTATCACTAGAGGAGGTGATGCTACAGGAGAAGATACAGTGACCCCAGGAAATACCACAAAAGAATCATGGGTCAGAAAAGCTACAGAGAAGACACAAGTGTTTGATGCAAAGAAAGAAAAACAAACATTTGAGGAGGCAAGAAAATAATTTTGGAGAGATCATGCTTCTTTCTCTAAGACATGGCCAGAAGTAAGAGAATGTGGAATGCCTCTAGAATTTGATTAGTCTGCTTCACCTAGAGAAGGAAAAGAGGTAAGCAAGCTCATGGAATTCTTATGTACTTTCATTAATTTGATTAAGGATGAAAGGGATGTATAAGAACTAAAAAATTTGATAAGACAGTATGAGATAGGCAGGATAGATCCCCTGTTGAATAGAGTAGTACATCAAGTATCCAGAAATATAAGGAAAAATAAGGAACTAAACCTTAATGCTCAGATTGGAGATTATGATATAGACTATGTGGTCCTCGACTTAGGGTCGGAAGTCAATGTTATGATGAAGAAGACCTGGGCCCTGATGGGAAAACCTAAGTTGATTTACTCCCCTATCAGGCTCTTGATGGCTAATCAATAGGCCATGATCCCCTTTGGAAGACTGGAGCATGTCCCTATGGACATCGATGGGGTAAGGACGTTTGCGAATTTTGAGGTGATTGAGATAGTTGAAGATAGTTGTCCTTATCCTGCGCTGTTAGGAATTGATTGGGATTTCAATAATTCTACTGTGGTTTATTTAAAGAAACAAAGAATGACATTTGAAGGTGATGACCTTAAGGTCATTGCACCTCTTGATCCTGATGAAGGTCACAAATATACAAAACCCATTAGAGAAGAATATTTTGCTTATGAACTTGAGAATATATATAAATTGACAGCAAGACAACATGATTACATTAATCCTACAACAGATGGGAATTTAAGTTGGCAAAGTGACAGTGCATGCTCATTAGACTCAGAGGAAGCATTGGAGAATTAGTAGAACAAAATGTATGAAGTTTTTGTGTGGAGATGTGCTATATTGACAAGGGAAGTTCATTGGATTGGAACATAAGTAAGTTACTTGACCACCTTTGACAGTTTAAATCATTTAGAAGATTTCTTGTCAGAATTTGAAGAAGTTGTACCAATACAACAAAGGTTGTTGGCACTGGATGAAGCCTTGAAAGCAGCTCCAACAAGATGGTAGGGGACACACAAAAAGAGCATCGTAGACTGGGTGCAATGTCGCACTCTAATGACAGCGTGATTTTTAGAACAAATAGAAAGATGCAAAGTTTGATACATAGGTTGAAGTTGTTCGAAGGACCATATGCGAAGTTGTGAGGAGGCCTGGAGCAACGTTCCTCAAGAGAAGTGGGTGCATAAATTTATTAACACTTTGGATACAACACCTATCAATTGGTATCTTCAAGCAGAGTTACGCCTCACCACTTCAAATTGGCATGGTATCACTCATAATTTTGCAGCTACATTTTTATTTGAAATTTAGTACCCCATGATGGATCAATATTTACAGGTTGTCAGACAAAAATTCTTTGAGGAGGTACCTAGCCTCCCCGTTGATCAAGAAGAGGCTGAATGGACTACACCTCTTCAGAAATTGCAAGTTTGTTACAACATCAATACTGATGAAGACGATGATCCTAGGAATGTCAACATCATAGAAACAAAAGTTCAGAGAGACATAGCAAGACCATGAGTCGAACTACCTTTCATTGGAAAGACAATCAAAATCAATAAAGTTAACATTGGAACAAAGAAAGCACCGAAGCTTGCAAACGTTGGAGATTATTGAGATGATGCCACTATTGACAAGATCACATAATTACTGCATGAATACCAGGACTTGTTTCCAACCAAGTTCACTGATATGAAAGGCATTAAAGGGCCCATGGGAGAGATGAATATCCATTTAAAACCATATGCAAGGCCAGTCAAGAAAATACCCTACAGATCGAATCCCAAAGATAAAGATAAAGTCAAGATTGAGTTAGATAGAAAGTTGGAAGTAGGAATCATAGAACCTATTGAAGAGTCAGAATGGATTAGCCCTATGGTGGTTCAAGACAAGAAAACATGGGAGATCAGATTCTATGTAGACTTGAGGAAATTGAATGATGCATGTTTACATGACCCATTCCCTACACCATTTACAAAATAAGTGTTAGATAATGTGGGAGGATAGGAAGTTTACTCCTTCACCGATGAATTTTGAGGTTATCGCCAGATCAGGATTGCCAAGGAAGATCGCCATAAGACCACATTTGAAATAGAATGGGGATCCTACTAGTACATAGTAATGCCTTTTAGATTGAAGAATGCACCAACCATATTTTCTAGAGTGGTGGTCGAAGCATTCAAGGAGTTTTACATAAATATCTAGAAGCATATTTTGATGATTGGACTTTTTTAGCTTATTGCAAAATAATATTGAATGTTTAAGACTAATGTTGGATAAGTGTAGACAATGTCAGATTGCCCTGAACCTGAAGAAGTGCATCTTCTTTTGACCCTTTGGAGTGCTGCTAGGCCATATTGTGTGTAATCAGGGGTTGCTGGTAGATCCATCTAAGATCGCCATTATTGTTGATCTACCTCCCTACTTCAGTTAGACAACTGTGCACTACGCTAGGACATACTGGATACTACATGAAGTTCATTAAGGGCTATGAATAGATTACAACACCCATGGAGAAGCTTTTGAAGAAAGATTGTGAATATACAACCATTGTCAGTTTCACTATAAGTGAATATACTACCATGACAGTCACATCGAGAAGAAATCCTTTAAGCAAGGAGATCTAGTATTGGTTTATGACAACAAGTTTATGAATCATCTAGGAAAGTTCAAGACACATTGGCTCGTGCCATATGAGGTTTTCTATGTCATGGAAGGAGGAGCTACGCAGTTAAATACTTTGAATGGAGAGTGGAAGGAAGGTTTGGTAAATGGGAGCCGGTTTAAATTGTACTATGACAACCAACTGCCTCACAACTCTTAATAAAAGCAGAAGGAGAAGGGTCTAGGTACTAGGTGCAGTTGAAACTAGGTACGAGACACAGAAAAGATAGTCTGGACATAGTGGGGAGGGATAGAGAAGAAAGCACAGGCTGCCCCACGCAGTCTGAAGTCGAAGTGAAAGATAAGGTTCAGACCTGAAGTGCCTTGGGACGAGTCACATGTGAGTGTTGGGGGCATGTTGGCCCTTGGTTATGGATTAAAGAAGAAATCAAAGAAGAAGGAAGAGAAAATACAAAGTCCAAATTGCGTGGAAGACATGTTGACTAATATTGGGTTGAAGTGGCCAAAGGAGCAGAAAAGAAGGAGAGAAGTAAGGGAAAACGAGTCATTGTATGAGAAGATCGAGGAAGACATATAAGCAAGGAATATGGATCATGGAAAACTCAACAAGCAGAAAAATCCACCATTGGATTCTTTGGAGCACCTCGTGGGAAAGAAGGAAAGACAGGCTGGCGAAGCCCGAAAAATGTGGGTCAAGTTGACCTAGGGTTTTGGTATCTAGGTTTTTGACACCTAGGTTTCAGCCTAAGGTTCTCGGTGAGTTATTGTAATGTATAAATAAAGGTATAGAGGACTTGGGGTGGGTTGTTGTTGGTTAATGATTGAGAGTTCATTGTTATTGTGTGAGAGATAAGTGTTGTGTGTGAGAGCCTTCTGGTATTGTAAGATCTTCAGCTAGGTGAGAAGATCAACCCTATAGTTGGGTGCACAGGGAGGGGAGAGAAGAAGAGAAGGAGAGAAATATATGCAAGTTGAGAGCACAGATAGAAATGTATGTTTTATATAATATCAAGAAACATAGTTCTATGGACGTAGCCCTAGGGATAGGGTGAACCACGTATATTTTGTGTCTTTGTGGTTGATGCTAAGTTCTTTTTCCTTCTGTTATTCTGTTATTGCATTATTACATTAGATCTAGAATATGATTGTGCGAAGTAGGCTTATGCTTGGTAAGAATAACTAGGTTGTTGTGTATTGTTTCCTTAGATCCACTTGAATTTCCACTAGTTGTAGACACCTATGTCATGCAACCCCCTATTGCTACTTCGGGTGAGACTACATCTACTTCGCAAGTGTTGTCGAAAGGGACGGTAGTTAGGGCTTGTTGGTGCACTATTAGAGCTGAACCCTGGGTTTCCCCTGCGCCAATAGGAATGGTATGGTATGCATTGGAAATTGTATGCTATGGTATGGTATGGATTGGCAATGAAAATGGAAATGGTATGCATTGGAAATAACAATGGTATGCATTTCCTTGCCATTTCCTTGTATGGTATGCATTGGCAATGGTATGATATGGTATGGTATGCATTGGCATTGGCAATGGTTTGGTGTGCATTGGAAATGTTATGGTATGCATTGGAAATGGAAATGGTATGCATTTACTTTCCATTGTATGGTATGCATTGGCAATGGTATGGTATGGTATGCATTAGCAATGGTATGGTATGATATGGTATGCATTTTCACTGGCAATGGAAATGGTATGCATTGCCTTACCATTGCCTTGTATGGTATGCATTGGCAACAATATGGTATGCATTGGCATTGGCAATGGAAATGGTAATGGTGATGGTATGGTATGCATTGGAAATGGTGTGGCATGCATTGGCAATGGAAATGATATGCATTGGCAATGGTATGCATTTCCTTGCCATTGTATGGTATGCATTTGCAATGGTATGGTATGGTATGCATTGGCATTGGAAATGGAAATGGAAATGGCAATGGTATGGTATGCATTGACAATGGCAATGGAAATGGTATGCATTGGTATGGTATGCATTTCCTTACCATTGCCTTGTATGGAAAGCATGGGAAATGGTATGGTATGATGTGGTATGCATTGACAATGGAAATGGTATGGTATGATGTGGTATGCATTGACAATGGAAATGGTATGGTAGGAATTGGAAATGGAAATGACAATGGTATGGTATGCATTGGAAATGGTATGGTATGGTATGGTATGCATTGGCATTGGAAATGGAAATGGCAATGATAATGGTATGCATTGGCAATAGCAATGGTATGTATTGGTATGGTATGCATTGCCTTCCCATTTCCTTGTATGATATGCATTGAAAATGGTATGGTATGGTATGCATTGGCTAGCCATTGTATGGTATGCATTGACAATGTTATGGTATGGTATGATATGCATTCACATTGGCAATGGTATGGTATGCATTGGAAATGGTATGCTATGGTATAGTATTCGTTGGAAATGGCAATGGAAATGGTATGCATTGGACCTTGGTATGGTATCGATTACCTTTCCATTTCCTTTTATGGTATGCATTGGCAATGGTATGGTATGTCGTGCCTTGCCTTGGTATGGTATACATACCATGCCTTTCCATACCTTGCCTCGCCATCCCATGCCTTGCCATGCCATGCCATGCCATGCCATGCCATTCCATGACTTGACTTGCATTCACTTGCCATGCCTTTCCTTGTCCATGCCATGCCTTTCCATGTCATTCCCTACCATGCCTTGACATTCCTTGCCATGCATTGCCATGCCATACCTTTCCTTGCATTCACTTGTCATGACTTGCCTTGCATTCAATTTCCATGCCATCAAAGGATTCATACATAAAAATTACAATCAAATGATTCATTAAGTATTTAAGTCTACAACATGTTATCCCATATTTCTTCTATAAAAATACTTGCATGAGAATTCCAATGTTTTGGTTAATGAGGCATAGTGCAATTTCTGAAGAGGAGGTCGATTTTCAAGAGCACTATGACACAAATTTGTGGGTAGTGTAGTCGTGTGGGCCTTGGACAAATAGACTTGTGGGAGCTTATAGAAATATGTTATGCCACTCGGTTTGGATTTTATACCCCCAGACCAAATTGGCCACATGTCCCTTAATGGCTTGAAGAGCCGAGTTACAACTCATGATAAAACTCAAACCGTGACTCGGATGAGTGAACCATCAGTTGCATTGGATCTAGAGCATTGAGTTTCAGCTAGGGGGGGGCTCTGCTATCATTCTGTCCATTGAAAAACCATTTGTTGGAGTATCTCTGACACTAGGGTTTTGGTCAATGAGGCATAGTGCAATTTATGAAGAGGAGGTCGATTTTCAAGAACACTGTGTTAGCAATTTTTGGGTAGTCTAGTCACGTGGGCCTTGTCCAAATAGACATGTGGGAGATTATGGAACTCCATTATGTTGTTTGGTTTGGATTTTATGCCCCTGGACCAAATTGGCCACATGTCCCTCAATGACTTGAAGAGGTGAGTTGCAACTCATTATTAAACTCCAAACGAGACTCGAATGGGTGAATTGCCAGTTGCGTTGGATCTAGAGCACCGAGTTTAAACTAGGGGGAGGCCTTCACTATCATTCCTTCCAAGGGAAAACCATTTGTTGGAGTATCTCCGACACTAGGGTTTTGGTCAATGAGGCATAGTGCAATTTCTGAAGAGGAGGTTGATTTTAAAGAAACTGGTGTTGAGCATTTGTGGGTAGTGTAGTTGCATGGGCCTTGGCCAAATAGACTTATGGGAGCTTATGAAACTCCGTTATGCCTCTCGGTTTGGATTTTATGGCCCCAAACCAAATTGGCCACATGTCCCTCAATGGTTTGAACAGGTGAGTTGCAACTCGCGATAAAATTCAAACCAAGACTTGGATGGCAGAACTGTCAGTTGCATTGGATCCGAAACACCAGTTTTCAACTAGGGAGGCCCTCCATTGTTATTCCATCCACTAAAAAACTATTTTTTGGAGTATCTTCAGCACTAGTGTTTTGGTCAATGATGCATAGTGGAATTTCTGAAGAGGAGGTCAATTTTCAAGAACACTGTGTCAGGAATTTGTGGGTACTGTAGTCACATGGGCCTTGGCCAAATAGACTTGTGGGAGCTTACAAAACTTTGTTATGCCACTCGGTTTGGATTTTATGCCCCCGGACCAAATTGACCACATGTCCCTCAATATCTTGAAGAGGCGAGTTTCAACTCACGATGAAACTCAAACTAGGACTAGGATGGGAGAACCCTTAGTTGCATTGGATCCATAGCATCGGGTTTCAACTAAGGGGTCCCGCCACTATCATTTCGTCCACCGGAATTTTTTTTTTTGGAGTATCTCCAACACTAGGGTTTTTCTCAGTGCTTATTACATATGTTTGACAATTTAACATCTTGTTAGGCTAGACATGACAAGGCAAGTGAAGGAAAGGCATGGAATGGCATGGAAAGTGAAGGGAAGAAAAGGCATGGCAAGGAATGGCATGACAAGTGAAGGCAAGGAATGACATGACATGAAAATTGAAGGTAAGGCATGGCATGGAAACTAAAGGCAAGGCAAGGAAAGGCATGAAAAGTGAAGGAAAGGCAAGGCATGGCATGGGAAGTGAAGGAAAGTCAAGGAATGGCATGTAAAGTGAAGGAAAGGCAAGGCAAGTGAAGGCAATCCATGGCATGGAATGGCAAGTGAAGGAAATAAAAGGCATGACAAGTGAAGGAAAGGAAAGTGAAGCCAAGGAAAGGCATGGAATGGCAAGTGAAGTGAAGGCATGGCATGGAAAGGAAAGTGAAGGAAAGACATGGCATGACAAGGCAAGTGAAGGCAAGGAAAGGCATGGCATGGCAAGTGAAGGCAAACCAAGGAAATTGAAGGCAAGGCCAGGAAAGTGAAAGAAAGGAATGTCATGACATATCAAGTGAAGGAAAGGCAAGGCAAGTTAAGGCAAGGAAAGGAAAGTGAAGGAAAGGCATGGCATGGAATGGAATGTGAAGTAAAGGCAAGGAAAGTGAAGGAAAAGCAAGGAAATTGAAGGCACAACATGGCATGGCAAGTGATAAGGCAAGGAAAGTGAAGGTAAGGCATGACATGACATGGAAAGTGAAGGCTAGTGAAGGCAAGGCATGGCATGACATGGAATGTGAAGGAAAGGCGTGGCATGGAAACTGAAGAAAAGTGAAGGCAAGGGATGGCATGGCATGGCAAGTGAGGGAAAGGCATGGAATGGAAAGTGAAGGCTAGGCATGGAATGGAAAGTGAAGGCAAGGAAAGACAAGGCAAGTGAAGGTAAGGAATCGCATGACAAGTGAAGGAAAGGCATGCCATGGAAAGTGAAGGAAAGGCATGGCATGGCATTGCATGGCATGAAAAGTGAAGGAAAGGAATGGCAAGTGAAGGCAAGGAATGGATAGTGAAGGCAAGCCAAGGAAAGTGAAGGAAGGGCATGGCATGGCATGACAAGTGAAGGAAATTCATGGCATGGTAGGTGAAGGCAAGGCATGGCATGGAAAGTGAAGGGAAGGAATAACATGTCATGGCATGGCATGGAAAGGGAAGGAAAGGCATGGAATGGAAAGTGAAGGGAAGGAATAACATGTCATGACATGGCATGGAAAGGGAAATAAAGGCATGGAATGGAAAGTGAAGGCATGGCATGGCTTGGAAAATGAAGGAAATCCATGGCATGGAAAGTGAAGGAAAGACATGGCATGGAAAGTGAAGGCTATTGGGTATGTGTTATATTCTTTGCATGTGTGTGTGTAGGTGCGCCAGATTCGATAACTGTGTCTGATGATCCCAAATTCCTTCTCTCTTTGTGTTTTGTCTGCTGGGAACTTCCTAGGGGGCTCCCAAGGGGGGCAGGTATAGCCCCCCCTTGGTTACACGCAGCATTCGGGGCAACGCCCCAAAATGTTTTTGGGGCAATTTTTGCTATTTTAGCAGATTTTGTTATTTTTAGTGATTTTCTAAATTAATCCCAGATTAAGAGATTAGGGTTTTGGTATCTACAAAATACCTAAAACATTGTATATATTGTATGGTGAATGGTGAAATTAATACAATAAAGAGTTGCAAGGTGCGACACCAAGAAAGGCTGGTTTTCTCCCGGTTAAGGGTTTCTGTTGTAAATCTCTGTGTACTATGTGTATGAGCCATTGATTAATTTATGTTTTTCTTAAGAATCTATATGCATTGCTTTACTTGATAGGTTTAAAACTTACAAAGGCAAGGCGTGGCAAGGCAAGTGAAGGAAATCCAAGGCAAGTGAAGGCAAGGCATGGCATGGAAAGTGAAGGAAAGGTATGGCATGGCAAATGAAGGCAAGGAATGGCATGGAATGGAAAGTGAAGGGAAGGAGAATGGCATGGAAGGTGTTGGGTTCATATTTTGATTGTTTTATTGTGATGATTGAATCCTTTTTCCACCGATATTATATATGCTATTGGCCATTTTGAAGGAGTTTTCAAAGGTTTTTATATCAATTGATCATGGATTCATATCAGGTATGTGTAATTGATGTTTTACAATGATTTTGAGCTCAATTCAGTTCATTTTGATGTTTATAAGGATTTAATGCATGATATGTGTGTAACATGGAAAAATCACAGTCTGATCCTCCATCCAGTATCTCGTCTGACACTTCATCCAACACCCCATTCAGTACACAATCTGACACTCCATCTGACACGCGATCCAGCACTCGGAGTGCAGAGGAGTTGATGGTTGGTGCAATGGCGACATGTGGTGGATGAATCAGTGATCTGGGTTTTTTGCCCCCTCGTGGCCTCCAACTACATAGCTCATTACACCTCAGATTGGGTAGTTATGTTGATCGATGAGTGGCTCATGGATTTTCTAGAAGTTGAAGCTGTTAGAAGCTCATTTAATTAATTTTCCATTTTTAGAGGAGGACAACCCTTCCAGTGGTCGACCTCTCGAGCTGTAATTTACCTATAAATACCACGAGTAGTGGCAAGACCACAGACAAAATTTTAAAGAAGAGTTTCATTGTGTAATTCAGACATTTCTTTGCAAACTTGTGTTCCAGACTGCATTTTTAATTAATGATTGAATCACGTTGAGTTAAGCCTGCTTTTTTTTGTAGAAGAGTAGCCACGACCTGCTGGGGGGGCCACTAGTGGTCTGGATGACTGTATAGATATATCATGTGTTTATCTCATTTTCTTAGTTAGAATTTATACTTGTTTCTTTGTTGTATCTATTTTTCAGTTTCAATTACTGTACATGCCAATTATAATTTGATTATCTAATTCGCCTTTCCTTAAATTGCAGATTGCTTGTAGGAGCTGGTTAATTATCATGTTGTGTCTCTTATTTCTTAGCAATGAATTGTCATGCAAGATACTAACTTAGATAGTGTATTTAAGTCTTAATTTTGATTTGGCAATTAAGACATAGCATTACTTAGATAGAGGATTAGTGTAAGAAGAGTTTTAATTTAAGATTGTTGCAAGCTTTGATGGATAAATTGTTTCAAGTTTTGTTAATTGTAATCAAGATAAATTTAATTACCAGTTCATTTAACTCTTCATAGATCTATTTTTTTCATTAATCTTTCCTTCGTATGATAGAATAGAAATATATTTTGGGATTATGTTTTTTGAAAACATTTTAGTTTTTAAATATGAGTTTTAATGATAGGATTAGTTCAATTTAGATTATAAAATCTCAGTTATGGATTTGAATTGTAATTTCAATTAGAAGAGTGGATTTGAATTAAGATTCTTAATCATGAGTTCATGATTTTATAAATTTTATTGAATTAGTATAAGAGTGTTTTTAATCGTTGATGATTGATGCATGAAGTTTAGAGATCACATGGATTTTTGAGATACTTAGTGTTGCTTCTATGATGGCAAATCTTTCTTTAGCTTGCCTTATTCACACTTTCCATTTCTTTGTAGAAGTAAGCATTGAATTAATTCCTCTTGAACTATCACTAATAGTCAGATGCCATCGTGATGTTATTCGACACCAAAGACATAATCATCATCTTTGAATTCTCTTTTTCCTGTTATTGCAAATTAGGAATAGTTTTGATTAATTAGAATCTGAATACAATCATGATGCTTTTATTTTTGATTAAGTAGATTAAGATTTATCCTTCGCAAAATAGAAATGATTATGAGTTATTTTTAAGAATAGAGTTCACTTGTCAAAATAGTTTTGATAGAGCAATTGCTTACTTTCTTTCTTACTTGTTCATTCAAAGATAGATAGATTAAATAGTTCAGAGATAGATTACTTGTTATTTGCTTATCCAAAGATTGTTTTCTTATTCAAAGAGTTCCTTACTTAGACTAATTGTTCATAGTGATAGATTTCTCTTCATTCTTTGAGTTTATTGGCATTATATTAGGCTAGGCTAGGCTAGGCTAGATTAGAGCTCTAGACCTGCACATACAATGTTGGCACCTCGAATCCTACGAGCCTCGAGTTGACAATTTAATGTTGAAATAGATAGCATGTATTTCACTCGACAAAAGGCATGGAAAGTGAAGGTAAGGTATGGCATGGAAAGTGAAGGAAAGACATGGCATGAAATGGCATGGCATGGAAAGTGAAGGAAAGTGAAGGAAAGGCATGGCATGGCATGGCATGGCATGGAAAGTGAAGGCAATGCATGTCAAGTGAAGCCAAGGCATGGCATGGAAAGTGAAGGCATGGCAAGGAAATGCATAGCAAGTGAAGGTAAGGAAAGTGAAGGAATGACATGTAAAGTGAAGGCAAGGAAAGGAAATTGAAGGCAAGACATGGTATGTCATGGAAAGTGAAGGCAAGGAATGGCATGGCAAGTGAAGAAAAGGAATGGCATGGCATGGCATGGCATGGAAAGTGAAGGAAAGGCATGGGATGGAAAGTGAAGGTATGGTATGGTATGAATTGGAATTGGAAAGGCAAAGCTTATAAAGTGAAGGCAAGGAAAGTGAAGGAAAGGAAAGTGAAGGCAAGGTAAGTGAAGTCAAGGAAAGTAATGACATGGAAAGTGAAGGCAAGGAAAGGCAAGTGAAGGAAAGGAAAGGAAAGTGAAGGAAAGTGAAGGCAAGGCATGACATGGCAAGTGAAGGAAAGGCCTGGTATGGCATGGAATGGAAAGTGAAGGAATGTGAAGGTAAGTGAATGCAAGGAAAGGCATGTGATGGGATGGTAAGGAAAGGAAAGGAAAGTGAATGGATGGAAAGGCAAGGAAATACAAGTGAAGGCAAGGAAAGGAAAGGAAAGGCATGGAAAAGAAAGGCATGGAATGGGTATCTTTTAAGGCAGGATGTATTTTAATAACATTACAAATATTTTAATAGCAGTCAAAATGAAGCCAAAATTATTTGTTTTACATATGTAGATGGTCATTAAAGTAGACCATCGATATCACTTCTAATATTGATGATTTCCATTAACTTCTCATGCTCAGAGTAAGGAAAGAAGTAGCATACCTTTGATGAATTCTTACTTGGCATCATTTGTAGTTGGAGGTTTGTACCAATAACCAGTTTTGTAAAGTGGTAAGTTTGTAGTTTGGAGGTTTGTACCAATAAATTAATTTTGTAAAGTGGTGAGTTCTTTCATGTTATTTCATCTCGTGTCAGATATTCTCCTTATATAACCATCGACCCTGTCAAAAATTCAATGCCTTCAATGTCTGTTACTAATCGCATGAGGGTCTTCTTTCCCTCTATGTATTGTTCCAGTCAATAATTAGTTCCCCATTCATTATCTCTTCGGACAACCATTGCGTATATGTGCCCTGCGAAAAATGGAGTGCCAAAATGTGAGTCCAGTAAATGACCAAATCATAAAACATTTATTCTAGTCATTAAAAATTTATAGAAGGATTCAACGAACCTGGCAGAATGAGATCTGAGACATGATCATAATCTACTGAAATACTTGATTGGTCCTCCTCCAATTGGGATAGTTCCATATTTATATGTTGACCAATGGGGACTGATACACGATCCCATCTATCAATCCAGTCTGTTGATTCACAATCATCCCATTCATTACTACTACATGGACCACATAAGCAAGAGAGTTTTCTCATCCATATTTCAACTATTGCATTGTCTGATGTTCTAAATGAATGGAATCCATGAGTGCCCTGGATGTTTTTGCATTCATACCACTGTGGTCGATCTACATCGATCAAATCCAAAAAATATCTATGTACACGTCCTTTCTTATGTGATTGGTCTTCACAGGTTCCTGTTCCCTCTCCCATTACTAAAGAACGCCATTCAACAATGGATTTTGCATCTCGAATGAGGGAAGTAGTAGTGAAATTCATTTATTGCCTACATAGTGCTCTTTTTATGCATGCACCTTCTCCATCATGCTCCCCTTTCCCATTCCTGGACTCAAAATAGTTCCAAATGTGTGGTACCTTTAGTTTATTGTGCAACATACACAACCATTGAAATACATGAGCATTTTTTTACTGTCATGCGCAACCATCTGACCAAATCCAATGTTGATCCATTTGTATTTTATTCTCCTTAAGGTGATTGTATAACATCTAAAAAAAAATTTGTACATAGTCTAAGCCAATCATTACTTATGTAGAAGTGATACTCTTTCAATATAAATTTATTTTGTTCATTACTATTCGGTCCATGATTGTATACGATATGTACCATTATAATGACTTGCTCTGAGTGATAATATTGGCTTTGAATCTCATTTTGAGGTTGAAGGGTGTATTTCTCAGCAAAATCAACAACTCATAACACTATACCAACATGAAATGTATCTCTACATATTCTAAATTGATTGTCCTTACATCGAGACACATGGACATGTTGAACATAATGTTGTGTCTTTTTGAATAATTCCTTCATGAAGTCATAAACTTGTACTTGGGACATAACCAATTGTATCTTTTTTCTTTCCTGTCCTCCATCAATATCATATGTCACATATTTAAATATTTGCAAGACAACCTCCTTCCTCCCCAATTCATACTCATCGCTTACATGGATGCACTTGCTTATTAATGTCATTCCACCGCACCTGGGGCATGTCCCATCTAAGCATTTTTTTTTATAAAATGTAAAACCCTCTGGCCTTGAACACAAGATGTGGTGAATAAAGTCTCTAGATGAGGACAATGACGATATAATTGGGTATTCATACAAAAGTGTGTTATCAAAAACATGAAATATATATATATGTGTGTGTGTGTGTGTGTGTGTGTGTGTGTGTATGTATATATGTATGTATGTATGTATGTATGTATGTATGTATGTATATGCATATGCATGTGTGTATGTGTGTGTGTATCATAATAATAACCATACTCAATGTGATATCTACAAGAACACATGTTACGAATTGTGTTTATTCGAACATACCAAGGCTTGCATTTATGAAAAGACCTTTGGCCTACTTTAAGTGCACTATGTACTATTTTGAATCTCTCATACAATTATGTCTGTGTAATGTAATACATTTTTTAATATGGCGTTCACGGTCCCTAGATCCCCTTGTCAATTTTATTACATCTTTTTGGTTAGAAGAGGGCCTTGTGTTCTCATGCCAAAAATATTGAACTAGTCCCTTAACCACTCTAATTAACTTCATGTCAGAATGAGGTATCCTTCCAATGAAGGCCCACAAATATGTTGGGGAACCTCTGTCGAGGTTATCTCATCTATGAGAATACTTTCTAAGGGTTTTTACATTGCATTTCAAGAGGTGAGAGGTTTGTTGTAGCAAACAATGTTTTCTTGTGATCTTTCTAACAATTGACTAGGACAATCCTCATGATGAAGACTATATCTTGGAACATCAGAGGTCTTAATGGAAGATCCAAGCAGCGGATCCTCTGAGAATGTATTAAAACCAAGAATCTAGATATACTACTATTGCAGGAAACCAAATGCGCAGGACGGGAGGCGGAAAGTATTTTTCGAAGCAACTGGAGAGATGGGGAATTCCTCTTTCAGGATTCCGTGGGCGCGACAGGAGGACTGGCCATCCTCTGGAACCCGCAAACGATCACTCTGATTCACCCCTTCTCCACAAGAGACACCTTAACATCTTACTTCAGAGTTGTAGCCTCCTCCAAGGAAGGAGCCATCACAAATGTCTATGGCCCACAATCTTTCCAAGACAAGGAGAGCTTTATGCAAACCCTTCATTATGTTCAAACCCTCATACATACACCGAACTGGATCATTGGAGGTGACTTCAATATGATTCTAACTCTGGAGGAGAAAACCGGAGGCACAAAACGGCTGGAGCAGGATAGTGGTAAGTTCAAAACCCTAATAGAGTAATTAAATATGGTTGACATGGAAACTCGGAATGGAATATTCACTTGGTCCAACAAAAGAACAGGGCACCAGCATGTAGCCTGTAGGCTGGACCTCTTTCTAGTGACCGAAGCACTCCTTGAAAGCGACCAGGCAATGGAAGCAAATATTGTTCCAAAATCAGGGTCGGACCACTGGCCCATAGTCTTCTGTCTGGACCCGGGTTTCCCCACTAGGCCCAAGCTCTTCCACTTTGAAAAGTTTTGGCTTACTCACCCAAACTTCCACCAGCTGGCACACACTTGGTGGGCCCAGGCAGAAATTGATCATGTCACCCATATGTACAAGTTCCAACAGCGCCTTAAGAACTTCAAACTACATCTAAAAAGGTGGAATAAGTCCACCTTTGGAAACATTCTACTCAGGAAGAGGGAAATTGAGAGCCAACTCGAAGAACTTCAACGAACTTTCATAGTAGGGAGCTGAACTCAGAACATGGCAAGGGAAGAGGAAAAACTAATGGCGGACTTAGAGACCTGTAGAGAACAAGAAGAGATACTCTGGAGGAAAAAATCCAGGGTCCAATGGCTTAAAGAAGGGGAGAGCAACACAAAATTCTTCCATAGGGTGATGACACATCGCAGATACATCAATCGCATCACCTAGTTGGAGGACGATCATGGCACCCCGATAAGAGATCATGACCAAATAATGGAAGCACTCAACTCCTTCTATCAAGATCTCCTCATAGAGACCAGCACAAACAGGGAGGAGGCCATCCAAAAAGTCACTCGGCATATACCCAAGTTGATTAACTCTGAGCAGAATAGAGCACTGATAATGCCCATTAATCAGTCTGAAGTGGATTCAGCAGTAAAGGACATGCCCCCTGGTAAGGCACCAAGCCCTGATGGTTTCACAACGGACTTCTTCCACTACTGCTGGGACATGATCAAGGAAGATGTTTGGCTGGCAGTAGAAGAATCCAGAACATCCGGTCAAGTTCTCTCTGCTTTAAACGCAACCTTCATCACACTCATCCCCAAGGAGGAATGCGCCACTCACTTGAAGCAGTTCAAAACAATCTCCCTTTGCAATGTCATTTATAAAATAATCACAAATGTTATTGCCAATCGCCTCAAACCGCTCCTGCTGTCCATCATCTCTAATGAGCAATCTGGCTATGTGGAGGGTAGGCAAATCATGGACAGTGTCATACTGACCAATGAGGTTATCCACTCCTTAAAGACGAGAAAAATACCAGGTATTCTTATCAAACTTGATCTCTCAAAAGATTTTGACAGATTAAGATGGCAATATATGCGGTCGGTTCTGGAATCCTTTGGCTTCTCTAATCACTGGGTTGATTGGATTCTCAAGCTCACCTCTTCTCCCTTCTTTTCAATTCTTGTTAACGGCACACCCTCCCGACCTTTTCGCTCCTCTAGGGGCATCAGGAAAGGATATCCCCTTTCTCCTTTCCTTTTTGTTATCATGGCAGAGGGCTTAGGTCGCTATCTCAAAGCAGCGGTCCTTGAAGGCTCACTCACTAGGCTACCACTCCACAACCTTCACCCGGTGCCCTCGCATAGCCAATTTGTCAATGATACACTCCTCATGAACACCCCCATGGTCAGAGAAGCCACCAAGCTCAACTCAATCCTCTCTGACTTCTCAGAGGCCTCTGGCATGCTTCTTAACCTGGACAAATCAAAACTTTATTTATTTAACACGCCAGCCTCAGTTCAGGCTTACCTCTCAAGACTTCTAGGCATTGCCAGAATCTCACTCCCTTCCACTTATTTAGGCATACCCCTAACTGGAGAGTCAGCAAAATCTATCTCTTGGGACAGTCTACTATTATCCATAGCCAACAGGCTGAACAACTGGACCTTTAGACCACTGAATATTGTTGCCAGACTGGTCCTGCTCAAGGCTGTTTTACAAGCTCTACCCGCGTATATTTTTACAGCACTAGCCATGCCCATCTCGGTTATCAAGGCTATTAGGAGCCTCCAACATAATTTCTTGTGGAAGGGAAACCATAACAACAAGAAATGGGCTTTAGTTGGATGGGACAAACTTTGCAAACCCAAAAAGCTCAGAGGGCTGGGAATTCGAGACCCGGGGAAGATGAACCAAGTCATGGTAGCCAAGATGTGGTGGAGGTGGTTGAAACATCCACAAGAGCTCTGGGTGCAGATCTGGAAGAAAAAGTATGCCCCGAACACACAAGCTGACCAACTAATCAGATTCAATGAACAAACGCAAGGATCCAATATTTGGAACACCGCCTGGCGAAATCGCCCCCTGATACAGCAACACACCTTCTGGGAGGTAAGAAATGGTGAAAGTGCACTCTTCTGGAATGAATCGTGGCAACGGTTACCCCCTCTTGATGATATGGAAAGCCTCCACCTAATCAAGCTTAAGTTACAACAAAACAGCTTCAAAAATGTTAAGGATTTTTGGATCCCAACTCAAGGAAGGCAACCCTGGAGGAATTGGAAAACTAGTAGAATAGATCTATAGATTACGGAGGAGCTCGACCTTCTACCGTGGCAGGAATGCATGCAATACAGGAAAATTCCAAGTAAAGAAGGACCGGACATACTTAGATGGGGCCACTCCACCTCAGGTATTTTCTCGGTCAAGGAAGCTTACCACTTACAAGGAAATCCCCCAAACCAAATCCCCGATAAAATTTGGAGCAAAGTCTGGAAACCTTTTATCTGGCCCAAGGTCACCTTTTTTCTATGGCTCACAGCTCAAAACCGCATCCTCACTTGGGACAACCTCCAAAAGAGAGGTTTCACAGGCCCCTCTAGATGTACCCTCTGTCAGCAAAGTGAGGAAACCATGGAACACCTCCTCAACAACTGCCACTATAGTCAACAGATTTGGGATTGGGGAGCCCAAGACATGCGACGCTCCCAGTGGAATCGAGGTAGTATATGGGACACTCTAGTAAATTGGGAAACAATATCCTTCCACAACCCAATTCTCCAGCGCATCTGGAAGCTGCTCCCGGGCTTCACACTATGGTCAATCTGGAAAAAAAGAAATAAGAGAATCTTCAACTCCAAACAGTCCCCCTCTACCATTACTTGGGAAAGGGTTAAACGGCTCATTCGTGAAACCATCCACAACAAATCCTGGCTCCACGGAGACACGCAGTGTACGCCCGAGGAGAAGATTATTCTGGAAGGATGTAACTTGCAAATGTGCATGCATCCACAGGGGAAGACCAAGAACGGGTGGGTCAATAGTCCCACGGAATGGACCCCACCCCCCTCTGGTTTTCTCAAGATCAACTTCGATGGGGCCTCTAGGGGTAACCCGTGACCAGCTAGTTTTGGGGCCATCCTTTGGAACCACATGGGCAAAATTATTCACATGATTGCAGGTTTTTTGGGTGAAAATACAAACAATGTGGCGGAGCTCACAAGTTTAGTAAGAGGCCTCCAAGCCGCTGTTCAACATCAGTATCATCGGTTGGTTATTGAAGGAGACTCCCAAGTAATAATCCAACTCATCTCCAAAATCCTTCATGGAAAGACCCCCTGGCAGATCTCCCCCAGTTGGAGACTCTCTGGTCTTCTGGAGGACTTTGGCGATTTCACCAACTCCAATCTCACCCTAATCCCTTCTCATGTAAAACGGGAAGCCAATAAGGTGGCAGATCACCTGGCAAATAATGGAATTGATTCAAAGGAAGAACTCATATATTGGCAGGCCCACGTCTCTGAAGAAATAGACCTCTCAAGGCATTGCAGAGACCTTTCTTGCAGAGACTTCCCAGCCCCAGATGGGGTGGCACGTAGCTCTACGACGACAGGTGGATTAGCACTCATCCTGGGCATAAATGCCGATGGCCGCCACCCACAAGTCTACATTAATGATGGGGGACGGCCATAGATATAGTCATATGATGGAGGGACTCCTCCCTCGCACGACCATTTACGCCCATAGCGCACTCAGGATGGAAGGGGTTAAATGTGGACAGGTGACCTCGGCTTCTGGTTATTCGATTTCCTACTTGCCTGGATAGAGCGGGACTGCTCCCGCCTCAGCTCTGATTTTCGCTTGGATGCTCTGGTGCAGTCCTGCACTCCTCTCGCCCTGGCTCTTTGCATTTTTGTTGTATTTTGGCAAGGATTGTCCGGTATTTTGTCTCTGTGTGTTCCAAGACAGAGTCAGTCTTCTCGTGCTCTGCACCTGCAACTGCTCTCATCCTGGCTCATCTGCCTATCCCTGCAATCGCTCTGCTCTTTCACCATGGCTAGAAAGAGAGGCAAGCCTCGCCATGGTGCAGCCTGGAATTCCCATAAGGTGCAGCGGTGATGGAAAGAGCAATTGGAGCACGCTTTGGCTCTGGCAACCTCCATACTTCGGAAGAAAGCTCGGGCTGAGAAATTGGTGCTTCTCGCCACCATTGCTGAGCTGGGAGCTGGGTGTAGTCGTGATGTCAAAGAAAATACTACGGGAGATAGGTAGGAGGCTGGTACTGCGAAGGAGTTTCCCACCTGTGTCGTGGTGGAAGACCCGTTCATGGAGGACCTGTCGATTGCAATGAAGCCCCGCGCCATGGAGGCGCCCCACCGGGAGGAACACAGACCTATACTGGCACAGGAAGATGATACCCCTGGCTGCATTGTTGAAGAAATCCCCTGGCCAGGTGAAGACAATCCCAATAGCCACGACATGCAGGTGAATGAAGCAGAAACAATGGGTGCAGAGGTTGATGCGGAGCAGAGGGTGTTCGACGCTGGTTTTGGAGTGGCGGTGGAGTCAAGGAAAGTTCCCTTCAACGACGTGGGTGGCAGTATGCATGGCTCTCTCCTCCGAGCAGAACACCTGGCTCTAGTGTTTGACCTTCGTAGCCACATGTCTGACCTGGAGCATCGGGCTCTTATCATGAGCCAGCGCTTGGACTTGCTCCTCGATGCATATTCCAATGCTCCAACTCAGTGGAAGTGCCCCCTCTACGCGCAGGCATTTTCCATCCCAGCGGGGTCCACGTGGCAGACTGACGAGGACGACAGGTCACCAGACACCTAGGTTTTTATGTTCTCTTGGTTCCTAGTCTTAATATGTTACTGTTTTATGTGGTTTTGGACTATTGACATCTGTCTTGGTTTCCTCCGAGCAGGACAGATGCCACTTTACTTCATGTTTTATCATGCTACTGCTATTTTCTCTCCACCTATGCTGGTTTCCGATAATCAACAACATTTTTGGTGACATCAGACCTATACTACTGTATATTTTGTCAAAGTTTTTGTTAATCTAATATGGCAGGTACCACTTTTTATTTAAAAAAAAAAAAACAATTGACTGGGACAAGACATGTTAGACTTCATTCCAGTCTTTAGAATGAGACTCCTTACCAATTATTTGAAAAGCATATACAAGGTTTCTAACAATATGATGACTTGTTTTTACACTTTTTACTGTTTTAATGCCTAAAATTCTCCTAATAGTCGTCAAACTTATAGATTTTAACAAATATAAAAATAATTGACATTTAGCATTATCAGATTTTGGTTCAAAATATTCTTGAATGATTTTATAAGAGTTATAATGAATAGTACGGTTAGGTAACTTACCTTCAAGTGATGCTAGACCACTTTCATTGACCTGAATGTGTTTAGGAGTTCTTCGCCGCATAGTGCTCAATCTAGGTAGGGACGATGAACCCCTATTTTGGCACTCTTGAAATCCCTGTTGTGGAGTTAACAATGTTGTAGTTATTTCCCCTTCAATCACTGTGTTATAACCCTAAATTGCACCTTACATGCATACCTTGCATCATGCCTTCTTACTTGCCATTTTTTCCAAGCCATCACTGGAAGCTCTTCTTAAAAACCACTATTTTTGAAGATGTACATGCCCTGCACCACTACTGCCTGCATGTGTACGCTTTCTACACCACTACAACTCGTGTATGTATTCTAGTTACGCCATTACAACCTGCGTATACCCACAAAAGTTGCAAAAAATAAAAAGTTATAAGGGGATACAGGCTTTTGGGTAGTTGCCTAACTAATTGACCACCCATAGCCCATCACCCAACCGAATAACTATCTTTTTGGCATATAAAAGAGGGTGTTGGGGTCCCATTCTAAGGAGAAGCATGAAATAAGTGAAACTCTACCCATTTCATAATCCCCCCTTGTCCCAAGAATTTGCAGCCACATTGTGAGTTTTGAGCCAGAATTCCCTTTCCTAGCCTTCTTCCTCCATAACTAGCCTAATCCATTTCCTAGAGAGAAGTGACGAGGAGAAAGATATGTGGAAGCAGTTGGAGCATGGTGAAGAGGAGCCCAGGACCGGGTTCGAGGAGTAGTCGCTGATCTCATTTTGTAAGTGACTTTGTGAGATTAATATAAAGAAGTACTTTTTCCGTCCCACAATATGATGTGTTTAATTTTTATGGTTTAATTTATATTTTGTTGTGACGTCTAACCCACTAATTCATATATAGAATGCATGTTTGTAGCTTCTTGTTTTTCTTTTAGTGAATGCAGGTCAGCCTTGGGAGGAAACTTGCTATTAGGAAGCGACTGAATGCAAAGGGATCGACATCGGACATGGAGTTTAAGGTAAGACTACTGGATCCCTATACTTTGTACTTTATGCATGAATGTGGGGCATTGTCAGGATAGTTGTTAAAAGTAGGAGACTTTAGATGGTTAGCTCTCCCTTCACTTTAGAACCCTAGTGTAGTACATAGGGGTTTTTTCCCACTATAGCAGATTTGGTGATCATACTGGGGAACCTCCAGGGTTTTTTAGGGGTTAGTTTTGGGTGCTTTAATTGGTTTGATTGCCTTTTTTGAGTTTCTGTAAGTTTTTGTGTCTTTAAGGGATTCTGGTTTGCCATACCAGTATTCCCTGCCTTGTCAGCTTTGACTATTGGTTTTCTTTTTGAGAAGTTACATAGGTGTACGCTACATGCAATGGGTTTGCACGTGTACATATGCGCCCTAACTTCAGACAACCCGTGTACATACGTAGGCTGCTGAAGTATCAGTTGCGTGCCTATGTCAGGAAAATATTTTTTTCCAAGACGAGGCAGTCATCCTCTTCCCTGATAGAAGCCATACTTCTCAGGGGTTTTCTTGATCTTGTCCTGGTCTCTGTTGTTATAGTCTTTAGCCTAGGTTTGACGTCAGTTAGCTTTTTCTCTATCAAGATTTCTTATGCTTTATTGGTTAGGGTTTGAGATGAGTTTGTGAGTCTTTTCTGATTATCTTGTTTGGTATTGTGAGTGACTCTCTACGAGCCACAGAAGACCAAAAGTAATTTTTTGGTCTCATCTTGTCTTCGCTTTTTCCCTTTTACTTGCTTTGGAAGAAAAGAAAAAGAAGTTATTTCTAGTTTCTTATTTTGAAGCATAAAAAAAAAAAAGGGTTTCCATTTCTTTGTTTGGTTAAGTAGTTAGGTTGATTATATTACTTGTCAGGAAAAAGAGTCCTTTCTTAAGTTCTTTATCTGAATACTTAGAACACTAAGTAGCTCATAGTCGAGTGAAATCTTGTTTTGGGTGTTTCTTTTGAAAATATCTTAGAAAAAAAAACGTTAGTTGAAAAGTTGGTTCAAGAGTTTAAATTTGCAAATCTTTATTTGTCAAAAGAAGTAGTTTTTGCTTTCAGTTTCATTTGATGCTCTTCTCTTTCATCTCTTAAAACACACCACTGGTTTCCTTTCTGTTCCCTTGACTTAAAACAACCACTTAAAATTAACAATAAATTAAAATTTATTAGACTTTGTGTTTGTAGGGTCCATCAACTAGTCTAGGCTAGAGCCTTGATTTAGGTTGGAGAGGAAACTCTTCAAGGCTATAAAACAACATAGGAGTCTGTTTTAGGGAGTGTCAAAAGTCCAGTAAATGTGGAATTTATCCAGGACCCCCCTCTAACACAAGGGATAAACATGAGGTTGCGTGCAGAAAGGTAGCAGACATAACCCCTCCAAAGCTGGACCAAGCATAGTGGGGAACACATATAGAGGGCTTATCTTGGGATTCCGTTGATCGCATTTTCCATGGAGATTCATGGGTCTCGAATCCATTCGAGGTCCTCAGTCATCTTCCAAAACAATTGATTTTGATACCCTTGATAGGTTTTGCGCTTGATACCCTGCTCATTGTGGTCCACCCAACTGTCGATTGTACCCGCCTGATGATTATTGGCACATTGGCAACCTAGTTTCCTATATTCTAGTGAATTACATAGGTGAATGCTGGGGTATACCATGGTACCTAGGGTAGACATTGGGCCATGCTTTGCATAGTATAACCGGAGGGTGCTTCCGTGTTCGAGTTTCACTTGCACTGGTAAGTTTCTCTAATGTTGGCTGGTGTAACTATTCTTCCAACTAGTTAGTGGTTTGATTTTTTTATCTCATAGGAACTTTTCTAGTATGTGCTATGTTCTCCCATCGGTCATGAGGATGTTTTGGTCTTCCTCTTAGAAACATGGAGCCGCCTCTTTATAGGCATTTTTTTGATAACACTGGTTCTCCAGAGTCAGTGTGTGAGACGTTTATGAACTTGAACGATCCCGCAAGGGGAGAACTTGTGCAAGTGTTCTTCATGGAAAAAGTTACTAATGATACTAACCAAGGAACCACTTCACAAGGTGATTCTTGTGATTTTCCTTTCTTCGGAAACATTGGTGTCCCTCTGATGGCCACTTTGTACATTCCCGGTGATCCGTAGGATCTTTTAATGACTATGGTTGAGTTTTAATTTTGCATGTGTTAATTAACCATTTGAGAAACTTAGTGAAGGAATGAGGAAAGAAGAGGAATTATGATAGCCATATACATATATGCATATCTGAAATGAAATAATAGACAGCAAACTATAACACGTAGATTGATAACGGAGTTCGACACAACTTTGCCTACGTCTCCGGGCCTTTGTCTCTGTGGGGGAGGCTTCTTTATTTCTGTTCAAAAGATTAAAATCACATCGTTGCAATGCCAAATGGATACAATACTGATCTGGTCATGTTCGTCGAGATCTCAAGAACCCTGCAAAGAAAATGGCACGCAAAACAGATGTTTGGAGCTCCCAGAAATGGTCCAACAACGTTTGCTCCTCAATATCTTCCCTGCATAAAAATGGCTTTGGCTTGGCTTCTCTTCAGCATAACTCTGCTCTGATTTCCCTCTCATGGCCTCAAATAGGCCTGGATTATATAGATCTGAAGTTGGTTTCTCATCTACAACTTCCTCCCAAAATTTGGGCTCCAAAAATGCCCAATATCTCCCAAAAATGGAGAAAATCAACAAATATCAGGCATATTATTATTAAAAATCCAAAATCTTAACCAAAAAACCTACTGTATAAAAATTATTGGGAATTATCCCCTAGGCCTGGGCGTGCGCCCCTTAAACTCAATCATATGAGTGATCCATATGGCCACCCGCCCATGCGCTGGCCCCTTCCTCACGCTCCAGCTCCTGGATCTTTGGCATATAGATAGGACCACAGGCCAGTGGTTATAACCTCCCGCACACATTATGTAGGGATAGCCCCTACCCTTGGATGTATGGGGGTTATGTGACCACAGGCTGGGGCTTATCCCCTAGCCCCCTCCTTTATGCGCCATATTACAATACCATGCACTATGTTTTATAATGTGGGTTTTATAACATAAACAATAATTTGGCGCATTGGTAAAGGACTATTTCTTAAGGTGTTGGGCCTGATGGTGGTCGTGGGTTCAAAACCCATGGACCCCAAAACATTTTTTGAAACATGCCACTTCAACTGATGACTGGGTGCCATGTAGCTTCCCATGACTGGGCCACGTGGCATCTCCCCATTCGACGGATTAATGCCACTTGTCAACTATTGACTGGTCTAGTTGCCTGCCACATATCTACCCTGTCAGCGAACCTGCTCAATCACCACCAGC
>ML777718.1:721698-746571 GCA_009831015.1 Picea engelmannii
CCCCTCCTTCCATCACTTCTTCTCTGAAAGAAAAATCTAAGGTTCAAGCAATGGAAGATCAAATCGAGAATCAACAACAAGTTCTCCAAATCTTAAAGGACAACCTGACCAGGGCACATAATCACATGAAACAACAAGTAGATCAACATCATAGTGAAAGAAGTTTTGAAGTAGGGGATTAGGTGTTTTTTAGACTACTGTTATCACTGAAATTTTGTTCGCACATGGTTACAAGAACTCAACATCGTCAAACAATGATGAAGTCATCCATGAACCTGAATTAATACCACAACATTCAAAAGGGTCAAAAATCTATACAAAGTAGTGAAAAATTGAAGAGCGTTATGCAGACATTGGGCACGTGCACACATGCGCGTAACAGGAACACATAAATCACACACAGGTGCACGATGCACGACTGTTAGCGCAAAAATCCGCGCACCTGCTAAATGGTGCATTTATGAGAGTGGTCGGCCTCCCACCCACTTATGGTTCAGCTCCCAAGACGATTTGACCCTCAAATCCGGACTGGATCTGACTGATGGGCTGGTCAAAGACCTAAGAATGCTCTAAATGGCCTCTTTTCACACTATAAAGCAGTTAAATAATAACCCAAATGAATGCTATAAAAAGCCATGGATGCACCTCATTTTTTCAAGGAATTCAAAGTAATGTTATGCTGCCTCTATTGTTTTGAGGACTCCATCCTTGTCTAGAGCATATTGGCACCATTACATTGGACAATCCACCTCACCATTGAGTGGATTTGTAAAGAGTTATTTCATCACCATTTTCCATTTTTCTTTGTTGTAAGAAGAGCTAGCTAGTGGGGGTCCAAGAGCCCTCCCTTGGAGGAAGAAGGGACTCATAGTCCCCTTTCTTCTTGGTGCTTTGTTTTCACTAATAGATCAGCCTCAAACATTGGTGACATGGGTCTTATGGTTCTTTTTGTTTCTATGTCCCTATGCTCATGAATTTAGTTGTTATTGCATTTCTTAGTTTAATTCTTAATTGTAGTCTTTTATTTTATTTCCCTAACTCTTTTCCTTGCAGCTGTCCTACTCAGCACACCCAACTGAGCTTGAAAGCACCTCTATTTTGCTCACCAAGGTGATGAAAGAGGTGCAACAAATTGGCGACTCTGCTGGGGAAAGGTATCAATTTCCTACCACATTTGGGTTTTTCTTGCTCTTCTTTTAGTTTGTTTAACTTGTAGGTACACTAGCTGGCCTAAGCCGACCTGCCAACCAGCCAATTCCAACTTGAATTGAGAGAAATCCATTTGGATTTTTCATTCTCGGTCGTGTGCCATATATGTGTGGGTTTTTAGGCCCATAGACGCGCATCGTGCGCCCATGCGCCTGATTCACAGTTCTGTTTTGCACACGTGCATCTGTTGACTTGTCTCTACTCACACGCATGTGCTCTAAGCGCCTCTGTGCAAAATTTCATATTGTAAAGTTGTTGAGACATGGGGAAGGCCATTTTTCTTCTTAAAAATGATGTCAAGCATGTTTTAAAGCTGCACCACACTTAGTCCCCTCATCATATAAAGGGGTTAGTCAAAAAACACATAGGCACTTAGGAGGATAAAATCAATTTCCCTTATTTGCTTTATGCCACATGGATGGCTTGTTTTGACTCACAAGATAAGTTGGAAATCATTTTTAATCACATTTAACTTACATTGGGACTAGAAGTTGAGTAACAATCGCTTAGTATGGTCTTCTCTCGTGCCTCCAAGCGATCTTGAGAATCAGAAAAATATTGTGAAACAATTTCATCTCTCTTAAACAAACATTAAAACCTTTAGGAGAGGACAACAACCCTTCTTGGGACTCCTCTTAGTTTTCTTTTTTCAAACACATCTTAATATTGTAACGGGCCCATACATGCCCACATGCTACAAAGATAGGATAGTGTTTGAATTTTTKCTTTCTTAGATCAAAACACTAGGGAAGTTTAAAGGTTTTGTAATGAGCCCATACATGCCCACATGATCAATCTAGGATAGTTTCAAAGCTTTTCTTAGATTACATCATAATAGGGAGTTAAAGGGATAGTAACGGACCCACATGTCCACATGCTAGCTTCCTAGGGACTTTTGAATTATGCAAGGTTTTACCAAAGGCACTTAGTTAATTAGGTAATCAAACACTTGTAAGGACCAAGCGAAGTCCACATGCAACAGGGTGACATCTAATTCACTAAAAAATGGCACACTTTCACTCACACACAAAATTCACTTATCACTCACATAGCTTCTTCTTGAAACGTGGAGGTCAAAGTAAGTATCCTCCAAAGGGATTTCGAAAATACCCCACCCTTTTCTTGATGAGACTATCCACTCCCATTTTTAATCAACGAGGTTAGTTTACACCCCCAACCTCCCAAAACAACTACATCTAAAATATTTCTAAAAACTCACTAAGTTTTCCTCTATAGGAAGTGCCAAAAGAAATTTTTTAGTCTAGGTAGGATTTCGGGGATAGGCATCCAAATAACTCCCCGTTATCTGGTTCTCACATTGTCAAAACATAGAAATTGTCAAATAGGGAACTGAAAATCCTCCAAGTCAAGTGTTCCTAATACCATAAGGCAGGGAGATACCCATGAAGGGTTGAAGGCCGAAGTTTGGTTGTTCTGTGTGTCCCCCCTTGAGGCAACCACCTCTTGGACGGGATCCAGCCCGTGACCCATTTCTTAGGCCGAAAAATCTAAATGTCGCACTTTGACCGAGGTACCTAGTGACCAACTTTAGGACATCTACCCAGGTGGCAATTGTGGGTTGCAATTGCAACTTGATTTGATTTTGTGTGGCTATTGGGAAATATGGCAAGCTCTTTTGGGATATGCCCCCTTTACCCCTCATTATAACCAATTATTTCATCCTTCACTAGTTTCTCTTCCAGTGACTTCAGACCCCACTGTTGAGTACTATTGGAAGGTCCAGTGCTATTTGAGAGGAAGGACGTTACATCTTCTAGGACACAAGCATTTTCTTTCTTTTGAGTCATTGTCCAAAGAAAAATCAGGGTCCCACGCACACTCACTGGCCCATCGGCTAAATGGTATGTCGAAGAAAAATCAGGGTCCCACGCAACTTTTGAGTCTTTGGCCAAAGAATTCTTGACCTTCTTCCAATTACCCATCTGCCACGACAATGGTCTAGAACTACTTTCTAATTTCAAACAAACCTCAACCACACACATCGCTGACCACATTCACAAGTGGCGTAGGCGACGTAGTTTGTGCAAAGCAGAAACCACCAAGCAACAGTGTCTCGACTGGTTTCTTAGATCACTTGTCTCTCTCCTCGGTAAGGATGTAGCTTCCACCTTCCCTCAATATGAAGAGGAATCCATCAGTAAGGCCCAACAGTATAACCTCATTTATGCACAGTCAGGGTACTTATACACTGTACTTCCTGATCTTCCAAAACCTGTGCCATTTGGCCAAGACAAACCTGGGATGTCTCACTCAGTAAACGGACTGATTGGTGCCACCACTCACCACAGTCCACAACCCCAACCACCACCGATGTATGGAACACCTCAATACCCACTGGCATACGGGGGCACTTCTTATTACCCCCCACCCCCTTATCAACAACCATACCCTGTTGCTATACCTCCACCCATCAGTGGACCACCGCTGACACCCCCCATACATCCACCTATTCCAACAAACTCTGGTACCCCCTCTACCTCAGCTTATAGTACCAGCGAAAGCACTACGCCTTCCTATGTACCTTATGGATCGATACCACCACAGAATTCGTACTCCCCATTTCCTGGTCCTCCACAACCCATGGCTCCCCCACATCCTCATGCGGGGGTGAATTTTGTTCAACCCTCTACTGTTCAAAAATACCAAAGTTTTGAACAGTTGAATACAGCCAATCCAACTCATCCATCGAACAATGCCAAAAAGAAAGGACGAAATAGGAATAACAACAACCCAGGCCAAGGGGGGAATCAACCCCCACAGCACCAACCCATTGAGGGAAACCCGAACCAAGGGAACCAAAACCCCCAAGGGGGAAATAATAATAAACGCCAAGGGCGAAAAAACAACAATGTTAAAACCATATTCCCTTGTGCCCTTTGTGGTGAGTTCGGCCATTACATTCATCATTGCCCCCAGATCACGGATTTCAAATGGTTGAAAGAATCTGGTAGTCTTCCCCTTTCTCCCGCACCGCCTGCCCCTCAGTAGGCACCACAAAAATATGTGCAACAACCCCCTCCCACCATGCTACAAAATCCTATTCCACATCAAGTTGTGATAAACACCCAACAGGATGCACAACATCCCCCACCTTAGGTGGGACAATACCTCAACCCCAACAATCCAGCAGATTGCATAATTCTCCTCACCAGTGACGAAGAAATCCTTCTGCAAATGTGTAATCGTCAGTATCATGCATCTGCTGAGTCTCCTCCCATCCCTCCAGAGACAAACCCTACATCGACAGGACCCCGTTGGTAATCCCTCGCCCTTCCGCCAAACCACCGCTTCGCATCCCTTGCATCCCATTGCACAGGAATGTCCACAACCCACAGGCTAGGGTAGCTCATAACTATAGTTTGGTAGATGACTTAGCGCAATATCTAACTGCCATGTCATTATTGGAGGTCCTCCAGACTTGTCCTACTCAGCGGAAATCATTACTTTCCACCTTGGGGGCAGTCGACCCTACAGATACTCAACTCATCACCTTTGATCTTGACAATGGACAACCTCGTCTTCCCGCCTTGATCGCTTTTCAAATACCAGTAAAAATATGGAACATCATAGTTCATCGGTGTATCATCAATGAAGGTGCATCTACATGCATTATGTCCAAAATGGTATGGCGGAAACTTGGTTCCCCAGAACTCATACCCTCTGCCATCACATTATGCACTTATGACGGACGACCATCATCTCCTGAAGGGCTCTTCCAAAATGTCCCCGTTGAACTTGGGGACAAGACTATTCTCATCGATATCGAAGTTATCAATGCCCCTCTCGATTATAATATCTTGTTCGGTCATAGCTACATGTATGCTATGAAGGTAGTGGCATCTTCCGTCTTTCGGACAATGATGTTCCCTCACAATGGGAAGATCATTACTATTGACCAAGTCTCACATTATGAGCCTAACCCATCTGCCAACATCGATAACATTCTTCCTCTCATCCACACAAGCCACGACGCATATCCACTCCTCGAGATGGGTCCTGAAATATCTAAAGATCCATCCTTGTTAGGAACATACCATGGAGCACCACCACTCCTACATCCTTCCAACCAAGTGTGCATCATATCGTCTAACGAAACTCACACAAAGGATACCCTTCCTCCTACAGAGGCTTCTGTCATATCTGACGTCCCACTCGTCACAGAAATCCCTCCTCCAGAACCTCCTGGACACTCGTCGACCTTGCCACTCCACGAATCCACCTCTCCTTAAGGACATGTTCCAATTTGGGAGACAATTCCCCAAGCCATCAGTCAAATTCCCTTCTTTTACCCTCCACCAAGTATTGAAGCTTTTCAGGTAGCCGCAATGCTCACACTACCTAATATGGTGTTAGCAATCCCAGTTTGGTATTTACACCCACTAGAGATGGTCCCTTGACCATCCCTTCCACCCAAAAAAGAAGGAATCCCCATGACGATTCCCATTCTTACTCCAACCACACCCCCACTCACTAACCCTCCTGCCACAGCTGGGGAGAGGAGAAAGAAGAAGGAGCCCACAACTCCACTTCCTCCACGCATCCCACCACCTTGTGCACTATGTGAGAAAGAGGGCCACCAAACCAACAACTGTCCATCGCTACCAGAATTACGGAATTTGATCCCACTCAATCAAACTCCCCCAACACCCGCCACTACCCCCCCCCTTCCAGTAGTAAAAGGTTGAGGACCAAATACGCTTGTGCTATATGTTCCAAATATGGCCATTATACCCACCATTGCCCAACACTTCCACGCTTTCAGCAGACATTAGCTGTAGTGCACCAGAACTTCCAGAGCAACCCCAGCCCTGCTACATCCTCCTCAACAAATATCACTGACATCCGTTATGTCACCACTTCATTCAATGAATGTATGAGACGCCCTTTCTCTCTCTGTGATTCATTAGCTCATTTTACATACCAGTGTCCTATGATCCTTGAATACAGGCAACACCAATTGACTCTGCTTCACCGACCCGCAGAGGCGATAATTGACATTACCTCATCACTAGAGGATCTTCATGTCATTTCTCCCAAACCCGAGACACTCCCAACGCCTCCATGGTTCTTAGATGACGTATTTAAGGATTCACCCCCTAACCCCCACAACTCCCTTGCTCATTCCCCTACAGGCATTGTACACCCAACCACTACGGCTACCCCTCAATACTTCAATATATGGTTTATGTCGAGTGAACCCTCACCATCTCCTAACATTGTTCCCCCTTCTTCTTCACCAGGGGGAAACCACACGACCACTACCACCAAGATCACTCCTCATGACCCCTTGTATTCCCGACGCTTCCAATGCGAAGAAGAAATAATCGAAGAGTTAAACCACCTAGACTCTCCCTAGGATGCGCTACACCATCACGCACTCTTCTCTCCATAGGAAGCCTCCATGCCTCCTAACCAAAAACCCATTTAAGCGGTCAAAACCAAGGATTTTATCCCATCAAGGCCTATCGACTGGTTCAAAAATCCCATTCCCACCCCTGATGATTTTGAAGAAGGCAACATGGCCAACATTTCCCCCACCATTAAAATTGACATTTCCATTAAAAATGGCATCATCAAGGAAATCACCATTGGAGCTGCTTTCACTCCTTAAGAAATAACCACATATAAAACCCTCTTCCAAGAATATAGGGATATTTTCGCCTGGTCATACACGGAAATACCTGGCCTCGATCCCTCTATTGTTGAACATCGCATCGACACCTGGCCCGACATTACACCAGTCCACCAAAAACAGTGACCGCTACACCCATCTAAAGCCGCGGCTATCAAAGCTGAAATTGACAAGTTACGTGCTGTCGGGTTCATTTACCCCATCGCCTATACCTCATGGGTTTCCAACCCTGTACCCATTAACAAAAAATAGGGCACTATCCGCTTTTGCATAGACTTTCATGATCTCAATCATGCATGTCCCAAAGACAACTTTCCAACACCTTTCATTGATCAAATCATTACGACTGCGTCGGCCATGAGGCTCTCTTCTTTATGGACGAATTCTCTGGTTATAATCAAATTCAACTCCACCACGCTGATCAGTATAAAACCGCATTTACTACCCCTTGGGGTACTTTTTCATATCGTGTCATGCCTTTCGGCTTAAAAAATGCTGGCACAACTTTCCACCGGGCTATGACATACATCTTTCACGATCTGGGCAATATCATCCTAGCCTACTTGGATGACCTCACACCTCGATCCAAAAAATGCACCCACCATCTCGATGATTTACGAATCATCTTTCAATGGTGTCATCAGTACAACATCCGCTTGAATCCTATCAAGTGTGTGTTCTATGTCACCGCGGGGTGCCTCCTCGGTTTTATTGTTTCCCAAAGTGGTATTACTGTGGACCCCCTCAAAGTCTAAGTATCACCGAAATTCCACCTCCCCGAAATTTACGACAACTTCAGAGTCTACAGGGCAAAGCTAACTTTCTTAGATGCTTTGTCCCAGATTATTCCATATGTGCACATGGTTTCCTTCACTTACTACGTCACAACATCCCTTTTCACTGGGACGACCACGCCCGACAATCATTTGACGATCTTAAAACAACACTTTCAAATGCACCTCTAATTAGTGCACCTGACTACAATCGCGACTATATCCTCTACGTATCAGCATCAACTGTATCAGTAGCCGGTGTCCTCGTCTAGCTAGGTGATGAAAATTGTGAACATGTCATTTATTACGTTAGTAAAAACCTCTCAGGGCCACCCTTGAAGTATAAACATGAAGAGAAACTTGCTCTTGCATTCGTCCTCGTAGTCCAGAAACTGCGCCACTACATTCTGCTTCGCACAACAAAGGTCGTCGCAGATTCCAACCCTATGCAGTACTTGCTCATTCGTCAGCAAGTTAACGACAAATTTGCTCGATGGATCGTTATCCTTCAAGAATATGACCTCGAATTCTCAACACCTAAGAGTCTGAGTAAGAAGGCCCTTGTTCTCACAGAAGTTGTCACGGCCCTCCCCTCTGACACCACCAGTGCCCCTGTCAACACCGACTTTCCCAACGAACATATCTTTTACATCACTTCAGATGATCCTTGGTATGGCAACCTCCTCGTCTACCTCTGAACTCAAAAGTTTGGTAACCACCTTTCACGAGATGATAGTCACTGTATTCACCATCAGGCCCCCTGCTACCTCCTCATCGGAGACATCCTATACCGATGGGGCATCGACAACATTCTTCATCAATGCCTACCTATTGACGAGGCCAATAGAGTCTTAAACGACTACCAAAGCGGTGCATGTGGGGGCCATCTTTCTAGTATATCCACTACTCAAAATATTATCCGAGTCGGTTAATTTTGACCTACCTTGTTTCATGATTGCATTCATGCCGTGAAACCATGTGAGCAATGTCAGCTCTACGCCAACAAAGCCTGTGCTCCCCCTACTCTTTTTCACTCTGTCATTACTGCCGGCCCTTTTTGTAAATGGGGCATTGACTTCATGACTTGTAATCCCCCCTCCAACAATGGTCACAAATACATCATTGTTTCCGTTGATTACTTCACCAAATGGGCCGAAGCTATGCCCACTTTCAACAACACCACTGACACTGCAACGTGTTTCTTCTTTAATCACGTCATATCTCGCTTTGGAGTACCCCTCCAACTCATTTCTGATCATGGAAAACACTTCGAGAATGAGATCTTCATCGAACTCTCATCTCGGTTAGGATTCTCTCACGAGTTTGCCTCACCATATTACCCTCAGTCTAACAGATAGGTCGAGGCAGTTAACAAAGTCCTCAAGACCATGTTATAGTGCATGGTTAATAAACATAAAACCAATTGGCATCATATGTTATTTTCTGCACTATGGGCTTACCAAACGGCTATGAAAACCACTACTGGATTCACACCATTTCATTTAATCCATGGGGTTGAGGCCACTCTTCCCATTGAGTGCAAAATTCCCACCTTACGCACCACAATTGAGCTATTACCTGACACTGCTCCAATGGAGCAGCGCTTGCTGAACTTGGAGTCTCTAGATGAAGATCGTCGATCTTCCTTACAGAACAACGAGGCAGCTAAAAAATGATCCAAGGCTACCTTTGATCACCATGTCAACCTTCGATCATTCTGCGAAGGTGACCTTGTCCTGGCTTACGATATCGCTCATGATGCCTTTGGCCACGGAAAATTCGAGTCACTTTGGCATGGCCCATACATCATTCAACATTGCCTCACCAAAGGCACATATATTCTAGCCTCTCCCGAGGGCCTCTCTCTCAAAGAACCCATAAACGGGTTATACATAAAGAAATTTTACGCTTAAACGTAGTCATTCTACTTTAGGTTATTTCTTTTCTAGCGTTTTTAATCTTTTTCTCCTTCCCTCACATCTAAACTATCCTTTGTGCTATTCACAGCTGCTTCCTCCACCAGCCTACCACATCGGTTACGTTGACGGTGCCAGCCGTTGGACGCAAAATCTCGCTTCGGATGCTTGGGCTCTCTACACCCCCTCACATGAAATGCTCCATTCGAGCGACATATATTTGGGGTCAGCAACCAACAACCAAGCCGAATACACTGCTGTCATTGGCCTCCTGGCCGACATCCAACATCATCATATTCGTCACCTTAGCATCTTCCTCGAATCTCAACTAGTCGTTCTCCAGCTCAACAATGTGTACCGCGTCCGTGATCCTTGCCTCTTTTGCAAATACCTGCAGGTTAGGCTTTTATCTCGACATTTTGATTCCATTACATTTACACATATTCCAAGATAGTTGAATCAAATTTTGGACAACCTAGTTAATATTGTGTTAAACCGGCATACATCACATCAAGCTACCTCTACACATACATAAACATATCAAAACCCTATCACAACATATACATAGAATAGACATCATCAAAACATTAACCAAAAACATGTAAACACCACATAGATCTCAAAAATGTATACTCATGTATATATAAAGGTCCACAGTGCCATCCGAATGTTTACATACAAAAAATACAGGTATCCGTAGGCCAATGAAGCACCTTAGTACAAAATGGGCTCACCAGCCTATATAAAAAAATATATATACATCAAATGCATCAGAGAACCACTCATGGTGCCTCTAGATCACCACCGCCTGCTCCTCCCTCAGGTGCCCCACCACCGCTTGTCGCAGGTAGTGGTGGTCCACCCCCGACTGGCCTCTCCTACCCCGGCGACAGTCGTCCAATCATCATCACATCAGCCATTGTTTCCCGTCGTACTATGGCCCGCCATGGTGGCGGCACCCCCACACACTGCTCTAGGAAAGCCTCATCCTGGATACGCGACCATATGGCCTCAGGAACATCCTGCAATATCGTCTCCAAATGACGGCGTATTTCCTCAAAATCAGCTTCGGTCCCCATCGGAGGAGAGTGTGATGGACCAACACCAGGGTCATCAAACCGGCACCTCCTCACTGCCCTCTCTGGCTTAGCTGGTCACACCATGACATCCTCATGCCAACATCTCTCTCCCCGTGGTGGTCTCTCCAGCGCTCTCTGCAACTCCACCTCACACCCGCGAGGTGCCACATCTTCACATGCAAACAACCACTAGATAGTATTAGCACCTACATCATATACATAAGGCATGCTATCTAAAAAAACACAAAACATACATGTCAACATCATCAAATCCACATACCTTGGTGGTCAAAAACCTCCCCTGGAGGTAGCACCATGTCTGTATCATCCCAGAAGTCAACCTCGGCATAGGGGTATCGTACTATCACCTGCAGAATCTGCTTCCATACCTACGCCGCCTCTACCATGAAGAAGTGGCCACCTTTGCCACCACCATGGTGAACCAACATCGTCGACCATCACCGTAGTCATGGCTCTCGTGCCCCCAACGCATCCAATAAAATCCTAGGGCGCAGCATCGACACCCTCTCTAGAAACCACACCACCAGGATTGACCCGAAGGCAAAATCACCCATGTCCATGGACTGGCAGTGGTCCAGTTGCCCTATCATCCGAGCATGCAAAGTCGGTCCTTAGGCAAACTGCTCACCAGCCAGTACACTCTCCATCACCATCAGCTAGCCCCCACTGATCCGTTGGGTCGCCAATGACCCATATACTCTCACAATCATCGTTGCTATACAGTGATTCCCCAGGGCATCTATCAACCCAATGCTCACAACTGTACCAGACATAAAGTTCAGACCTGAACAATATCTCTGGCCAACAGTCGCTAGGGCCAAATCCCTCAGTAGCACCGGCTCCACTGGTAGGGGCACACCCCAAAATGGGAGCCTAGTCAAGAAGTACACATCCTCCACCGCAGTGAAGGGGATCTGCTCTCCTCGCACAAGGAAGTAGTGGAGCTCAGGACTCCACATCTGAATCAGGAACTGCAGGAGATACTCCTATGCCCGTATCAATGGGAACTCAAAGAACTTTAGCAGCCCACAGGTTTCCAAAGTCGCACACACACCTGGCTCCTCAATGACCATGATGTCTCGCAACTGAGACCAATCTCGCTCTCACCAACCCACTGGCATTGTGCAAACTGTCCACTTGCAACCACAACAAAGAGTCTTATATCATCCCACGAGACCATCAACAACATCATATACATCAATTTTACACCCGTCAACTTTGCCTCTAAAGCGCGACTGTTTTAACCCACAGGCGCACACACATGTGTGCCTGTTCACTACACAGGTGTGCACGTATGCGCACCTATTAACTTCACATATGCGCTCTCAGGCGTGCTTATTACTTCCATAGGCGCGCCTGTTACCTACATAGGCATGCACTGGTGCGCGCCTGTCCACGTCACAGTCGCGCACACATGCGCAGTTGTACAGCCGACAGGTGCACACATAGTGCGTGCCTTTAATTCTCTCACCTACACCCCCATTCGTGTCTATTCGGTGGGTAGGCATGCACATGTGCGTGCCTACTTCTGGATCACCCGCACATGTGGGGCCCACACCCACAAAACCCCTCTGTACGGCCCTCCGTACAGCCCCTGCCCAAAAAAAATGAAATCCTATTTCTATGCAGGATGATAAGACCACTAACCTGGTGCTCGCTAATCACCAATCGGATGCCTCGTCCTCTCCGAAACTCCAAATCTCCTCTGAAAACTACTCATCCAGTCACTATTGCAACAGGTACAAATGAGGTGGCAATGTGGGCCCTACAGCTATATATAGGCCCTTTTTCCAAACTTCCACTCACCATTCCGGGAGCCCATGGTGTCCATTTCTCGATCCATCTTCAGCCACAGGATCAACATCCCATCATCTACATCACAACAGTCCCTGGGCCTCTTTTCATCCTAAGCCCTCGGGGCCCCTTTTTTAATACCTTGGTCAGGTATGCATGCGCATATTCATGCTTATCAAATACATGCTCATATCTTCGATTCTCTTCATATATTGTTCACTTTGGGTATTTGGTTTTCATGTGTGCAGGTACTTGATCATCATACATCAGCACAACCCCTTCAGGTATATACTCAACACTGGCATGTAGTCTTTCCCTCTGTACGCACTTACATTTCTAGTCACACCCTCTAATATTTTCCTCTAGGATCCCCATTCCTGGCTCTGCAGTACCCACACCTCCATTTGCATCTTCAGTACTGTCACCCGGTAGCATTCTTCCCCACATGAGTTGTCCCATTCATAGCACCTTGTGGCACTTCTGACACTCACGCTGTTTTTCAAAACCCTTTAGGGATAGGAGTCCCTATATTCTTTCATCATGTCGCGAATCAACCACATACTCCTTCTCCTCACTTTGCTAGCTTTCCCACACGGACTCCTAGATTCTCTCTTCACGGTTCTATTTTTTACTGCACCTCCGTAGTATCATGAACCCTAAATTTCATCCACAATCAGTTTTCCCATTAGCAAATCTCCCTCCATCCCACCTACCTCATACAGAAACTCACCAATGGGGCCTCCACCCTTCATTAGTTTTCCGAACAAATTCTGCCCTACATGGGCCACCCATACCACACTTGGGCACCTGTTTCTGTATTTGTACATTGCTCCCCAATTATTCGTTATTTATTGTACAAACACCTTTATTTCCAGTCATTGCATTACCTTTTTTTTCGTCACCTTTGGCGACCTGCTTCCCTCTTTTTGGCCAACCGCAACCCATGTCACCCTTGGTTGGAGCATTACTTATCATCTACCCTTGTCGGCATTGTCCATATCTTCAGAGTACCCCACAGGTCACTTACCTCTACCCTCTGAATTTGTTCACCTTGGCCCACCTCTGGCACAACTTATCCCCGGTCTTTTCATCCCCCTGACCCTCGACCTCGTTGAATGGTTACGGCCACTTTTTTTCTCATACATCCTCCAACCAAGGACAGTCTTGAGTCTTCCCACATCTTGACTTCGTCCATGTACCTCTGCCACTTCCTCACCTCACCTAGTAGATTTCACGAAGCGATTTTCTTTTGGGAGTCACGTCCCCCTTTTTGTCGACATCAGCACAGTTTTCCAGAAGGGTGACAGTATCTTGATTCTCATTATCCACTCAATCAGAGATCTCGAACGACACAGGGTGAAACACCATTACTCCCTGCTGTCGTTGACCCCCATACCATTTGATGCCAACACTTTCTCATGTTACGGTGGGTCTTACTTTGCGACTATTGCAGTTAGTTCTTTTATTTGCCAAAGACCTCCGAACTTGGTAGGGCTATCAATGCCCACATCATCGCTGCTACTTATTACCGTGATCAATGCCTACTATTCAGAGCATGTTCATTTGCATAATTGTCCTCTTCCTTTATCACGACCTCCCCTGAGGGAGCTGCATTTGTCTACACCAACACTTCAGTCATATTTTTTCAGAGTTACATGACATGAGCATGGGGCATGCCCGCCTCGTTTGTACACAATTTTTGATGTTACACACCTCATGGAAGGTCGGGTCCTACCAGTTCCTTTTTCCCTCCAACAGATCGCTCTGGACAATACCACTATTGCTCAACATTCTCAGTAGAAGAAACATTGATGGATTTCGGCTATACGTATGCTCCTAACCTCATCCATCATGGGGCATCCGTTATCACTGAAATTTCATCCACACATGGTTTCAAGAACCCAGCATCGTCAAATAGTGATGAAGTCATCCACAGACCTGAATTAATACCACAGCATTCAAAAAGGTCAAAAAACTATACAAAGTAGTGAAAAATTGAAGAGTGTTATGCAGACATTGGGCGTGCGCGTGCGTGCGCGAAACAAGAATGTAGAAATCGTGCACAGGCACACGATGCACGACTGTTAGCGCAAAAATCCATGCACCTGCTAAATGGTGCATTTATGACAGTGGTTGGCCTCCCACCCACTTATGGTTCAGCTCCCAAGTCGATTTGACCCTCAAATCTGGACTAGATCTGACTGGTGGGCCGGTCAAAGACCTAAGAATGCCCTAAATGGCCTATTTTCACACTACAAAGCAGTTAAACAATAACCCAAATGAATGCTATAAAAATCCATGGATGCACCTCATTTTTTCAAGGAATTCAAAGTAATGTTATGCTGCCTCTATTGTTTTGAGGACTCCATCCTTGTCAAGAGCATATTGGCACCATTACATTGGACAATCCACCTCACCATTGAGTGGATTTGTAAAGAGTTCTTTCATCACCATTTTCCATTTTTCTTTGTTGTAAGAAGAGCTAGCTAGTGGGGGTCCAAGAGCCCTCCCTTGGAGGAAGAAGGGACTCATAGTTCCCTTTCTTCTTGGTGCTTTGTTTTCATTAATAGATCAGCCTCAAACATTGGTGACATGGGTCTTATGGTTCTTTTTGTTTCTATGTCCCCATTCTCATGAATTTAGTTGTTATTGCATTTCTTAGCTTAATTCTTAATTATAGTCTTTTATTTTCTTCCCCTAACTCTTTTCCTTGCAGCTATCCTACTCAGCAGACCCAACTGAGCTTGCAAGCACCTCTATTTTGCTCACCAAGGTGACGAAAGAGGTGCAACAACTACAACCATACAAACAGATGTCCCTTAAGAAATCCAAGAAGGATAATAAATTATCACCAAAGTACTATGGCCCTTATAAGGTGTTGCAAAATATTGGTACTATGTCATACAAATTGGAGCTACCTGCATCTTCACGAGTACACCCAGTTTTCCATGTTTCATTCTTAAAGAAGGTTATAGGTGACAAGATCCCAGTTCAAACTATATTGCTAGAAATTGATGAGAAAGGAAAAATCATATTGAAGCCTGAAGCCATCACTGACACAAGAATTCTCCAGCTGAAGAATAGATCCATTTCAAAGTATCTCATTAAATGGAGGAAACTACCAGCTGAAGATTCCACTTGGGAAGATGATCATTTTATACAAAAGCATCCAGAGTTACTCAAGCATTGTGGACAATAGTTGTCTCAAGGGGAGGGGCACGTTAAGCCCTAATATTGGCTCACTACCCCTTAATTGGGGCATATTATATTAGTAATGTTATTTTATTTATGTCGGCTTTAGGCCATTAGTTGTAATTATATCTCCTAGTATCCTATATATACCAAGGAGACATTTTCATTTTTAATCATCTTGTACTTGAACATTTAAGTGGGGTAAAAGGAGGTTGCCCCCTCGAAGAGGCTTATTATATGAAATTATCTCTTTTTCAAGGTGTTGAGTACTTTTTCTGAGGTTTTTCTATGCTATATTGATATTTGGTTCTTAACATTTTAACGTAGCATTTTTTTATTCTTTTTCACACTTTCCAAAATTATTGAAAAAGATAAAAAAATCAAATATACCCCAAAAAGAGGATGGGAAAAGTATTTTCTTTTTATGGAAACACAATGAGCCACCCTTGGAAAAATCACATCCTTTTGTTTGTTCTTCAAGATTTGGGATTTAATATGACCTTAGGAAGTCGTTCTCGCTACATAGAGCTGTGTCCGCCTCCATTTGGTTATTCTTCCAAACATATGGAGAGTTTGTGTTGCCTCCTACATCCTGAACTTATGTCAATGTCATGCTGCCTAAGTTTGATCATCTGTCATGCTATTTTCCAAGGGAAGTTTTTACTAAGCCTGAGTTAGCCCTTCTGTAGTTTGTCTCTTTCCCTCATGCCCGACCATCCCAAAAGTCCAATCAAGTATTTGTTCAAAATCACTGAAGTTATTTGCTTGATCACCGATCCTCTTGTCTATTCCTCGACGAGCCATCAAAGACCTATAAGCAGTGAAGTCATATGCTCACATTACACTCCTACTTGAGTTTTGGAGATCTTGAAGTTGTTTCTCGAGCTCTGAAGGCCTTATCTCTATCCATCAGACATCATTAGCTTCTTGAAGATGGATACTATACATGTATATCTTTTGATTTTGAGATGTAGATCCATTGTGTATTTCTCACGGCTACACTTTATATAGTTATATGACATCGATCTCTAGTGTATTTGATTGTCATCCATGATAAATTTCATCCCGAGCATGGGTATGCCCGCCACGGTGAGACAATTATTATTTTTGTAGATGGCACCTCCCAAACTCTGGTCCTGGGCTCACTCGCTTCATACGTTGGTAAATATTTGTAATGTATTTCAGTCATCAGATGCTCTTCTCACCTCACACATTAGGGGGCATCTATTATAACCCTAAATTTCACCTTACATGCATACCTGGCATCAGGTCTTCTTACTTTCCATTTTTGCCAAGCCATCACTGAAAGCTCTTCTTAGAAAACATTATTTTTGAAGATGTATGCACCCTTCACCACTACTTCCTGCATGTGTACAGTTGCTACACCACTATAGCTCATGTACATACACTATCTACTCCATTACAACTTGTGTATACCCACAAAAGTTGCAAAAAATAAAAAGTTGCAAGGGGATACAGGCTTTTTGGGTAGTTGTTGTAGTGGGAAATCCCCCAAACTTTCCCAGGAACCCTAGAGACATCCCTAGTACAGTCGCCAATTGTTTGGAAATATCCCCAAGAACCATGGTGGCTCAGACTGGTGATGGTGGGGTAGGAGGTGGAAAATCTCTTGTGGTGAAAACCATAGTGGGAATTGAAGAATTCCCAGAAGGAGTAACAACATTTGTTTCCATTGTTGTGTGTGACACTGTGTGGCACTCATAAGGATGAATCGGTACGATGGTGGGTACCGAAAGATCAGTGGTGGAGGTTTCAACCAAACCAAAATCTTTTTCTCCAAGGTCTAAAATAGTCTATTCCTCTGGATGTTAGTCGGGCACAATTTCTTGTGACCCGGTCACTTCAAAAGACCCTTGTTGGTCTAGCTTTCACCTTAGTGGTGGCGAGGGTGGCTCTAGTGTAACCGAAGGCAGGCCAAGAAGCCTTTATGACCGGTAGAGCTCATGATCCTCCACTGTGAGAAGATCAAAGACACTCTAGGGAATTCTAATCATTCAAAAGAAACACACACTAAAAATTCCCTATAAGATAAGACAGGCAAACACTAAATTAATTGGAAGAACAGTTACAACAACCAACACTAGAGCAACTTACCGGTGCAAGTGCAACTCGAAAATGGAAGCACCCTCTGGGTATACTATGAAAAGCATGGCCCCATGTCTATCCTAGGTACCGCGGTATACCCCCGTAGTCACCTATGTATGTCCCTAAGAAAGATAGGCAACTAGGCTGCCAGCGCACAAACAGTCACCAGGCGAGTATAGTCAAAAGTCGGGTAGACCACAATGAGCAGGGTATTGAGCCCAAAAATTGTCAAGGGTATTGAGAGCAGGCGGTCCAGAAGAAAACTGAGGACCTCAAATGGATTCGAGACCCACGAAGCTCCATGGCAAATGCAATCGACGGAATCCCAAGACAAGCCCTCTATATGTGTTCTCCACTATGATTGGTCCAGCTTTGGAGGGGTTATCTCCACTACCTTTCCGCACGTGACCTCATGTTTATCACTTGTGTTAGAGGGGGGTCCCAGATAACTTTCACAGTACTAGACTTGGACACTCCCTAACTCAGACTCCAATGTTTGATTTTAATGGCCTTGAAGAGTTTCCTCTCCAACCTAATCCAAGGCCCTAATCCGGAACTAGTTGGTTAACCCTACAAACATAAAAGTTAAATAAATTTTAGATTTAGCATTAATTTTATGGCTTGTCTTATGTTAAGGGGTATGAAAGTGAAACTGATGATGTTTAAAAGACGAAAGTAAAAATGAATAAAAAGATGGAAACAAAAACCTTCACTTAATGCAAAATTTCAATAACTTTTCAAATATATATATATATATATATTATGTTCTAAGATATTTTGAATCAGAAAACTTAAAGAAGGATTTCTCTCAACTACGAGCTACTTATGATCTAAGTAAACTATCAAGAACTTAAAAAAAAAAAAACTTTTCCTTGGTTACTAATGCAAAACCACACTTTTCAACCAAACAAGAAAATGAAAGAGATTTTTTTTTTATTTGAATGCTGACAAAGCACAAAGGAAAAATATCAACACGTAAAAAACCAAGAAAAATTCTAGCCTAATCATAGATTGCAAAGAATCACTTCAAGAAATCACACACTAGCAACTTAAAAAAGGACTCTCACACTTGTCTAAAAACCCTAAAGAAAAAACAATTTTTTTTTTATGACAACTTTTAAATGAAAAAAAAAAGCAAGTTAAGGCTAAGATCAACCCTAAGCTACTGACTGCTAGGATAGAGATTCAAAAACCTAAGAGGTACAACTCTTGTCAAGGGAAAGGATGGCTGCCTTACCCTCAACAAAAACTATCCCGCACAAGCACACTACTGACAATCCAACAACAAGCGTGTGCATGCAAGCTGTGTAGAGATAGAGGGTGTGTACATGTGTGTTGGCCTTATACAAGCCACGTGTATCTCTAAAACTCTGCAACAAATAAAAACAGACAATCCAAACCAAGAAGAGACCACTGATATTGAGAACCAGGATCTCTTGAAAGATTAGACACTCTTTTTAACAGAAAAAAGGAAAACAATGTAAGGAAAAAACTTGTAAAACAAACCAATCTGAGATAAGACTACAAACAACGAAGACTTAGACAGAGTTCCAGAAAACCTCTCAAAATGACTAATTCTGACAAGGAAGAGGATGACTGCCTCAAAACTTTTCTAGAATCTACACGCTATTGTTACTTCTTCAGCTAGCGTTTACATGCGGGCTGTAAGAAAGTAGGGCACGGGTACATGCATGCATACCTTATGTAGGCCGCGTGTATATCTATGGGTCTCGAAAAAACATAGTCAAGAAAATAACAGAGATAGTTGGTATGGAAGACCACACACTCTGCTAGCTCAGACTTTGCAGAAACTTCAAAAAACAGGAAAGAAACCAGTCTTTTAAAACTACCCAAAAATATTCCCAGAAACCCTAGAGACTTCCCCAGTATGGTCACCAATTCTATTGTGGTGGGAAATCCCCCTACGGACTATCAAATAGGGTTATATTATGCATGCAGATATGACCAAAAGAAATCCACTTTCTACCTTCGTCCCCAGACCTAATCCCCATTTCTTTTCAGCAAATACATGGTTATACCAACATACCTTGTTCCAGATGTTCGATGTCGATCCTTCTTTATGCTTGATTGCTTTTTAGCAGCTCTCCTCCCAAGGCTGACCTGCATTCAAAAAAAACAACAAACTACACATGCATTTTAACTACAGACTAATGGGTTAGAGATTCAAACATATATCTACTAAAATATGAAGAACTCATATAGTGGGATGGGAAAAACATTTCTTTATTATTAACTTTAATGAATCAACTTACAATGTCAAGACCGGCCACTGCTCCATGAATCCTGATCCCGGGATCCTCTTCAAATGTCCTCCAACTTCTTTGCTTTGTATCTCTTCTTGCACAAGGATGGCTAAAGGGTTGGGACAATGGGAATGCGCAATTGGACAGAGTTTCTTTACTCTTATTCTCCTCTTTCAAATGGGACCCCTAACCCTTATTTTATAGGCTAGAAGAAGCTAGGTATTTGGATGAACCCTCGGCCATGCATGGCCGGGAGTTTCAGTTAGCTTACCCAAAGTTGTGTGTTCCGTCGACAACTTTCCTTTTTTCGTGCTTTTGTCAGTCTACACAAGTTGTTTTAGGTCAACTAGCGTGTACATGCATGCAGTAATGGAGTAGGGCATGTGGACCCTTATAAAAGAGGTTTTTTAAAGAGTTTTTCAGCAGTGCTTTGGCAAAGAAGGGATCTGAGATGGCCTGATGCCAGGTAAGCATGTATGGTGCAAATTAGGGTTATAACAATAGTTTCCTAACTAATTGACTGCCCATAGCCCGTCACCCAACCGAATAACTATCTTTTTGGCATATAAAAGAGGGTGTTAGGGTCCCATTCTAAGGAGAAGCATGAAAGTAGTGAAACTCTTCCCATTTCATAATCCCCCCTTGCCCCAAGAATTTGTAGCCACATTGTGAGTTTTGAGCCAGAATTCCTTATTCTAGCCTTCTTCCTCCATTACTAGCCTAATCCATTTCCAAGAGAGAAGTGAAGAAGAAAAAGATACGTGGAAGCAATTGGAGCTTGGTGAAGAGGATCCTAGGACTATGTTTGAGGAGCAGTCGTCGATATCATTTTGTAAGTGACTTTGTGAGATTAGTATAAAGAAGTACTTTTTCCATCCCACCATATGATGTGTTTAATATTTATGGTTTAATTTATATTTTGTTGTGACATCTAACCCACTAATTCATATATATAATGCATGTTTGTAGCTTCTTGTTTGTATTTTAGTGAATGCAGGTCAGCCTTGGGAGGATACTTGTAGTTGAGAAGCAATCGAACACAAATGGATTGACATCGGACGTGGAGTTCAAGGTAAGACTATCAGATCCCTATACTTTGTACTTTATGCATTAATGTGGGGGATTGTCCAGATAGTTGTTAAAAGTAGGAGACTTTAGACGGTTAGATCTGCCTGCACTTTAGAACCCTAGTGTATTCTGTAGGGGGGTTTTCTCACTATAGCACACCGACAGATCAACTGTGGGAGGAGAGTGGACATGGGATTGTCTATTTTATGGAACATTTGACTGTCCGACAAAAGATTGAACCACACGACCTTCTTCACCACAATGTTGTACACCAGTTTCTTCTCTAATTTCACCATTGTATAATCAGCTCCAAGAAAATCCACCATCATCTGGTCATGTACAAAAAGTTTTCTTGATGTGATATTTTTTGGATTTCTTTCTAATGAACTCTTACACGTTTGCTTCTGGTGATGGAGGAGAAACAATAGTGACATCTATTCCGCTAGAAATTGGATTTCCCTCTTCTTAAAGCCTACACTTTGACATACATAACTTTTCTTTTTCTCTTTCTTCTTCTACCTTTTCAATTGAATTATTTTTTCTTGAGGACTTTCTTTCTCGAATCCGGTGGTTTCCCATGTTTAAAGATAAAAATTGGCTTCCAAACACCCACCACAATTTTTTCTTTGTATTATGTAATAAGGTACAACCAAGTGGAGAAATTTGTTTTTGTATTACAAAAGAAGACACATCTAATAGTTCCAATTCCAATTTCAATTCCAATCGTACTTGGAAAAAATTGTCTTCCAATTCTGAGAAGACACAAGAAGATACAAACAACAATTCTAATTTCACTTGGAAAAATTTGTCTTCCAATTCCAAGAAGACACAAGAAGATGCAAACTATAATTTCCAATTGCACTTGGAAAAATTTGTCTTCCAATTCCAAGAATACAAAAGAATATATAAACCACAATTCCAATTGCACTTGGACAAATTTGTTTTCCAATTCCAAGAAGACACAAGTAGATACAAACAACATTACCAATTGTACTTGACAAAGTTGTCTTCCAAATTTTTCTGCAATGGTCTGGAAATAGCACAAAAGTCTCTATGAATCTAACAAGAACACTAAAATAAGTAAAACTTGTTTGTACGGGTTGTTTTTGTTTGAAGTTGTCAACAATTTTTTTCGAGCATGAGATAAATGACGTGGGGTGTGATTGGCATCAAAAAATTCCCAACAGGAACATGCGCTCATTCCTAGAATGCGTTTGCACTAAAGCATGTGTGCATTCTAGGAATGTGTGCACATTCCTGTTGAGCATAAACGACCAACTCACTCAATTCATAGGAGCACATGCGTGTTCTTAATGAAATGGATATAACATTTAATATACACCAAACCTCTTTATGAATAAATATGTATAAGGGTATGGGGACAACTAAGGCCTAAGGGGATATGATTGAAAGTATTTTCAAGAATAGAGCAATGGTTAGAGAAACATGATGTGGGTGATGTGGGTGCAAGGGTTGTACACAAGGTATATGCATAGTGCACTCAGGGCTTGAGTGAATATAGGGTTAAGGATTGAGTATAAGTTATGCCTAGGATTATATGGAAATATGAGAGTCTATGTCATGGTCTATGTCAAGATCTAGGTCAACGCCTAAATCTAGATCTATCTCTATGTGTTGGTCTAGGTCATGGTCTACGTCAAGCTCTATGTCAACGTCTAAATATAGATCTATCTCTATGTGGTGGTCTAGGTCATGGTCTACGTCAAGATCTAGGTCTGGTGACAATATATTTGGAGGAATGGAACCTAATGAAATGGACATTATGACCATTTGGAGGCTTATATATTATGAGATTGCAGTGCACCCAAATTGAAAGGATCGTTTGGAGGTGGAGAGATAGTGAGATTGCATTGAACCATTTGGAGGCCCAGACATCATCAGATTGTAGTACACCCAAGTTGAAATTACCGTTTGAGGTGGAAATATGTGAGATTGTAGTGCACCCTTTGTAGTTTTAGATCAAATCATATTATTATTAGGGTTATATTCTATATTTTCTAGTAAGGGTCAAAGATCATAAAATGCGCTGCAAGGAGAACATCATTTGAATTCATTTCATTTACAATTTTTCTTTTGCAGTTTGTTTTCTTGCTAATATGAATTTCCTTGAGGCTAACAGAGCATAATAGAGTAGGTATGATATTTGATTTCAGGAATCTACAAAGTAATCTTCTTTATGTGGGTGTATTAATCAAGTTCTATGTGCGGGTTAAAGATAATGAGTAAAAGAGGAAAAACAACATGTCATGATAGGTTTCATTATTTTGGGAATTTTCAAGCTCTAGGTCAACATCTAAATATATATCTAGCTCTATTTCATGGTATAGGTCATGGTCATGCTCCAGGTCTTGCCATGTCTAGGTCTTGTTATGTCTAGGTTTAGATCTAGTTCTTGACATGTCTAGGTCAAGGCCATTTCTTTCCTTTTGATGTAGGGAGGAGGGATGCAGAGAAAGGAAGAAAGAGAGTGTAAGAGGGGGAGAGGAGAAGAAAGAGAGAGTGAGGGACAGGGAGAGGGGAGGGGGGGTAGGGGGTGCGGGTAGAGAGAGAGAGAGAGTGAGAGTATGGGGGGTAGAGAGTGATGCAGTTAGAGTAAGGGGGGTCTATTTCATGGTCTATGTCAATCTATAGGTCATCGTATAACTCTATATATAGCTCTATGTCGTGGTCTAGGTCATGGTCTACATAAAGCTCCATGTCATCTTCTAAATCTAGCTTTAGATCTATGTTGTGGTCTAGGTCATGGTCTAGGTCTATGTCGTGGTATACATCATGGTCATTGTATAGGTCTAGTTCATGCTCCATGTATTTCCATGTCTAGGTCTTGTTATGTCTAGGTTTAGTTTTAGGTATAGGTCTTGACATGTCTAGGTCAAGGCCATTTATTTCCTTCCGATGTAGGGAGGGGGGTTGCAGAGAGAGGAACAAAGAGAGTGTGGGAGGGGGAGGGAAGAAAAAGAAGAGAGTGAGGGATAGAGAGACATAGAGGGGTGGTAGAGATTGAGAGAGTGAGAGGAAGGGGGGGAAAATAGGGAAGGGGGGTTAGATAGATGAAAATAGAGCAAGGTGAGGAGAGTGGGGGAGAGAGTGGGATACATGGAGTGAGAGAGAAGGGGTTAGATGCAAGAGTTAAAGATAGAATGGGATATAGATGGATTGTTTGAGAGTGTGATAGGGTAGGAGAGGAAGAACAAGAGGGGGGTTTAAAGAGAGAGAGGTGGGAGAGATATTGAGAGTGAGACTAACAACACATAGATAGAGAAAGAGGTGGTATATGTAGGAGACAAAGAGGGTAGAGATAATGCAATGGAGGGACAAAGGGGAAGAGAAAGGAGGAGAGAGACACACACAGAGAGAGGAGGAGAAGAAAAAAACTTCATGGTCATGGTCTAGGTCATGGTATAGGTAATGGTCATGGTCTAGTTTATGGTCCAGGTCATGGTCATATTCTAGTTCATGGTCTAGGTCATGGTCATGTTCATATAAGTACTCATATAAATAATCCATTGGAAAAATAACAGACAGTTAACCCTCACCTTATAGGCGAGGCTATGCTACATTTCTCTATTGCACATATCCTTTATTCATTGTGAGACATACCTTGTATTTAGATGGACAAAGAGAGAGGGTGGTAGAACTAGGGGAAAAGAGAAGGATGAAGAGAGGGAGATAGAGAAAGAGAGAGAAAGAGAGAGAGAGAGAGAGAGAGAGAGAGAGAGGAAAAGAGAGAGAGGAAAAGAGAGAGAGTGAGAGTGAGACTAACAACATGGAGAGAGA
>ML777718.1:748418-776522 GCA_009831015.1 Picea engelmannii
GTAGGAGAGAGGGGTAGATATAGGAGAGATAGAGGAGAGATAGTGGCATGGAGGGGAGAGAGAGAGATGGATGAGGGGGGGAGAGAGAAAGTGCATGAGATTCTGGGAGGGGGGAGAGAGAAAGACAAAGATGAGTGGTAGATATAAAGAGGGAGGAGGGTGGAGAGAGAAATACAAAGAGGAGGGGTAGAGACATAGTGTGAGAGGTACGAGAGGGAGAAAGAGAGGGGGGGTAGAGAGAGGGATATTGAGAGGAAGGGAAGCAAAGAGGGAGACATAGAAGGGGGGTAACAAGAGAATGAGAGGAAGGGTGGCATATAGCGAGAGATAGAGAGGGGGAATAAAGAGAAAAATAGGGGCAGAGAGAGTGATATTGAGACTAACAATGAGGAGAGAGAGAAAGGGTGGTGATGGGTGTTCTATATGCACTAAAAAACACTAAAAACCCCTCAATTAAATTGTCAACCCAGGTGTTAGTACTAAGTTTACAGTACTAATTTTTAGACTTTTGGTGACAATAGACACACTACTGGAACAGTGATATTCTCGTAGCACCATCATAAAGCATCATCTCACTTCTCGAAATTTCCTTAAATTCTTCGGGCCATATCTAGATGGCTTATGTTTTATTGTGGTAATGTTCATGTTGGCTTAAAAAATCAATGACAATAGGTTATTGATTGAGATGTAGTTGGTTTGATTAAGCCAATCTTGGTTTAAGGCTTATTTATTAACCACTTTTGGGTATTTTTAGTTGGCTCTTGGCCTTATGCAAAGTGTTGTATTTTATCAAATTGTGGGTCTAAAGGACAAACTCTAGATCATCGCCCCAAGCTCCAGTAACATGCAACCTGCCACACAACACACAAGCCACGAGCTAATCCACAGGCTAAATTTTCATGCTAAGCCATGAATCAGGCCATGAGTCAACACAAAGCTAAGCACAAGCACTAGGCCACATTGAGGTTCAAGGATCTAATGAAGGAAGGAACACATGCACAAGAACCTAGATTAAGCCACAAGGAGAGAATCTACGAATAAACTCAAATCCAAGATAGTAGGGGTTGCACCAGAGGTTATGGTTTTGTTATATTTGGTGATGAGAATGAGGAAAATCGAACAATGAATAAAATGAATGGTGAGCGTACTCGAGAAGGTAATGATTTATACAGGGAAATGATTGAGAGTGGTGTTATCATGCTTGGGGAAAAACAGGGTGAAAGCAAGTGTGCTCTTGTATATGGTCAAATGAATGAACCACTTGGTGCTTGTGCATGTGTTGGGCTCATAGGATTGACTGTTGCAGAGCATTTTTGAGATGCCAAAGGCCAGGATGTGTTTCTCTTCCTTGATAACATTTTCCATTTTACACAGGCAAACTCTGAAGTGTCTTCTTTGTTGGGACGTATTCCTTTAGCTGTCGGATACCAGCCAACTTTGGCTACTGATATTGGAGGTTTGCAAGAACATATTACAACAACCAAGAAGGGTTCCATTACTTTCATGCAAGCTATATAGGTTCCAGATGATGATTTGACAGATCCAGTGCCTGCAACAACATTTGCCCATCTTGATGCCACCACTGTGTTATCTAGGCAGATCTCAGAGCCTGGTAAAACAATCAAAACTATCTTTGAGGCCTGTCTCAAAAATGATGATTTATGGGGTAATGAGGCACTTGGCAGACAGTTGGAAACAAATGGCAGAGTGATTATGACAAGCTGGTTTTGTCCACAAACCTTTTGATGGAAAAGAATCTCAATTTTTTGGATGATCTTTCTATGGAGCAGAGGCTACACACTCTGAATTGTCTAGTGGTATCCAGACAGTTGGTAATCTTCATTTCCACTGAATAGTGCAAAGTTGGCCTTTGTCAGATGAAAGTGAACGAGGAAAGCTTCTGAAATTTTTGTAGATCCATGAAGGATGCATCTCTAGCTAGAGTTTTCGAGGGTACAAATAGTAGCCCATCTGCTTCATCCAGTGTTTTGTCCTTCCAGTAGGATGAAACCATTGTCCTAACATTCAAAGAGACATGATTTTATTCATGCTCTCCTTGCAAGTTGTCATGCTGCTATTGAAGAAATACTAAAAACAATTCTGGTGGAAAGCTCAGGTTCACTTTCTCAGAAGTGTATAAGTTTGAAGGCAGAAGGAAGATGAAGGATGTTTGGAGAATACTGGTCTTCTCTTTCAAAGAAAGAAAGAGAGCATAGCAACCTGATTAAATGGTCATCAACAATATCCTAGAGATTATTTGAGCAAATGGTAAGGTGTTCAAAGCAATTCAAGGAGACCAAAACAGTTTACACAAAAATTGTTAGCTCAAGCTTGCTTGTTGCAGTATGATGCGCTGAAAACTCCTGTAGGTGGCAGATTTGGTTAATTTTGACTTTTCCTTCAAAATTTTCAGTGATGAGTCATGCTCTAGGTGGTGAAGATGGTTCAATAAGGCCTTTATATTTTCCCAAATGGATCGTATGGTTTTTGAATATTAGTTTCTTAGTCCATTAAAATAGGATCTCTTAGCTTATCCTTTTTCTATACATTAGTTTAGATTTGCAAGGTGGATTTTAGATCCATCCTTTTAGGATCTATAACAACATGTTTTTCCTATATATATATATATATATGGTATCAATTTTAAAAGAGAGGAGGGAGGCCCGTGAGGGGAAGTCTGAGAAGAGATTGATGAAATAACATTTATAAGAGTTACTAGAACCTGAAGGCATTGTATTTCTGTAATTGTTTTTGACATTGGAGATATATGACATTTGTTTATCAGGTTGTGATTTTCTTGTCTAAACATTGTTTTTCCACCTTCCTTGTTTTATATTCTGTCATTCGTCTTACTTGAATGAATTATAGACATTGAGAGTCAATGGCAACTTATGGATGATAGATTCCCGAGCAGTAAAGATTTTGTTGTGACTACCTAACATCCATGTGTTTTGTTTCAAGTATCATTGCATCTATTTGACTAAGAGAATCTTGGTTTGACGAGGTGTTGTACTTTTTGTCTATTTCCTATTCTTCTATCCATTTACATATAAAAATGTCTTATCTGATATACAATTTGATTGCCTCCAATCAACAGGGTGTTTACTTGACTCCATGCCCAATGGTGTTTACTGATCGGCATTTAGCCCGTTTCTCTTTTTCTTTCTTTGTCGTCTACCCGATCCATCTTCTTTCATAACTCAAACACATTCTTATTTATAAAATTATAGCAATAACTGAAGGGGTGCTTGTCCCTATAGCAGTCTAGGGGCGACTTCTAGCCCTAACATTTTTGGTGCCATTGTCGGGGACGAAGCAACGAAGATATCTTCCCTTGGAGAATGAAAATGATCAGATCCACTTCTTGATGGTGAATAGGAAGAGGGCAGATACATGGCTACACATATTTCACCATGGCGACTCCATTGTCCTGAGATTCATAGATGACTCCACTAGTTGAAGATCCATGATGGCCATGGAAACTATTTTGGCTCGGAGGTATGCATTTTGTGATTTCACCAACATAGCTAGTTTTCCACATTCAGTACCTTCAATATCTGAATGGGATGACTATCTTCCTAGATTTAGAGGATGCAAGGATGATCATCCCGGTGAGCATTTATCAAATTTCCATAAATGCATGCTTGAACATAATTTTGTTCATGAGGATGTCTTAATCAAGATGTTCAGATTTTCGTTAGAAGAACATGCTCTTGAATGGTGTCAGTCCCTTCTTGATGCTAGCATTCATTCTTTGAAGGAGTTCCACATTGTCTTTCATAATTATTACAAAAACATTTATCCAATTGATTTTCCCTTTGATAACTGTTGTAAAGAATTAGAATTTGACATTTAGCATACAGTTAGTACTTCTTTTGTTTGTAAGGATGTTGTATATAACCATACTATAGACACATTTGTGCTTTCTTCAAATGTTTATAGTAATTTTGATTATGATATAAAGGAAGATTATGTTGAGGAAAGAGAAGATGTTTCGTCGTCTTCCGAATCTTCTTCTAAATCTGTTTTACAGCACGAGGTTGCTCGTCCTTATATGCAAGACACAAAGGCTTTGGGCTCACCTATCTATGATAAGTGTTATAATTATGAAGATGATGGTAATTTCTATGAACAACAGATCTCATTTTTTCTCTCTAGCGCCTTTGATCAACAACTATATCAAAGAAAAAATTCAGATTCTCTTCTTGATAGTCATGGTTCAAGTGGAGGGAAAATTTTCACGTCAACACATAATGAAAACTTCAAAAGTAAGCCACTTTATAACAACTATACATATGAGGTTGAGGAAGTCAACGATGGGGACCTGAAGCAGTTTTATGTACAGAAAACTAGTGAAATCAATTTGCAATCACGTTCAGATTTGCAAATAGTTGAACGTGGCAGGCATTATCAGAAAGAAGATATGCAAAGACCTTTTGATATTTAGCTGAAACAAAAGAAAGAGGTTTCTCATTGTCTCTTTCATGATCCTTTTTCTGATTATATGGAGTTTTCAAACACTTCAAACAAAAAATTACTCTTGCTCAGTGAAGGTTGGCTTTGCTTCACTTTTCCTTTTCACTTTGCTATGCTATGGGTCTCTTTATTTGTCAGAACTAGATCAAGAGTTTTACCAATTAGCAGATTACTTGAATGGCTTCATTGGAAGAATGCTTTCACCTGATCTAAAGGAAACACTTGGTTAGAAGTAGGGCAGGCAATAAGCTCTCTTCTTGAGCATTTGTTTTCATAGTTTGCATAGTGTAATTAGTTTTGCAGTGAGTTTGTTTTTAGCATTTGTTAGAGTTTGATAAGTTGTAGAAGTTTGAAGCTAGAGTTGAAATGGTATTGATTGATTCCATAACCCAATGGACTAGGCACAACACAGAAGAATGTGAATGTTTGCAGAGTGAAAGATTTGCAGGGTCAGGATTGCACAGATGAGAAAAAAATGATAAAGGCACAGTGGTCTGCTTATTCTTGATGCCTCACAAGGAGAGCATCATTCCCCAGAAGGAGCCAATGTTAGTACTCAGTTTACAGTACTAATTTTTAGACTTTTGGTGATGGTAGACACACTACTGGAACAGTGATATTCTCGTAGTGCCATCATAAAGCATCATCTCACTTCTCGGAATTTCCTTAAATTCTTCAGTCCATATCTAGATGGCTTATGTTTTATTGTGGTAATGATCATGTTGGCTTAACAAATCAATGAAAATAGATTATTGATTGAGATGTAGTTGGTTTGATTAAGCCAATCTTGGTTTAAGGCTTCTTTGTTCACCAATTTTGGGTATTTTTAGTTGGATCTCGGCCTTATGCAAAGTGTTGTATTTTATCAAATTGTGGTTCTAAAGGAAAAACTCTAGCTCCTCGCCCCAAGCTCCAGTAACATGAAATCTGCCACACAACACACAAGCCACGAGTTAATCCATAGGCTAAATTTTCATGCTAAGCCATGAATCAGGCCATGAGTCAACACAAAGCTAAGCACAAGCACCAAGCCACATGGAGGTTCAAGGATCAAATGAAGGAACGCATGCAAAAGTGCCTAGATTAAGCCATGAGGAGAGAATCTACAAATAAACTCAAATCCAAGATAACAGGGGTCACACCAGAGGTTATGGTTTTGTTATATTTGGTGATGAGAATGAGGAAAACCGAACTATGAATAAAATGAATGGTGAGCGTACTCGAGAAGGCAATGATTTATACAGGGAAATGATTGAGAGTGGTCTTATCAAGCTTGTGGAAAAACAGGGTGAAAGCAAGTGTGATCTTATATATGGTCAAATGAAAGAACCACTTGGTGCTCGTGCACATGTTGGGCTCATAGGATTGATTGTTATAGAGCATTTTTGAGATGCCAAACGCCAGGATGTGTTGCTCTTCATTGACAACATTTTCCATTTTACACAGGCAAACTCTGAAGTGTCTTCTTTGTTGGGACGTATTCCTTTAGCTGTCGGATAGCAACCAACTTTGGATACTGATCTTGGAGGTTTGCAAGAACGTATTACAACAACCAAGAAGGGTTCCATTACTTCCATGTAAGCTATATATGTGCCAGCTGATGATTTGACAGATCCAGTGCCTGCAACAACATTTTCCCATCTTGATGCCACCAATGTGTTATCTAGGCAGATCTCAAAGCTTGGTAAAACAATCAAAACCAGCTTTGAGGCCTGTCTCAGAAATGATGATTTATGGGGTAATGAGGCACTTGGCAGACAGTTGGAAACAAATGGTAGAGTGATTATGACAGGCTGGTTTTGTCCACAAACCTTTTTATGGAAAAGAATCTTGAGTTTTTGGATTATCTTTCTATGGAACAGAGGCTACACACTCTGAATTGTCTAGTGGTATCCAGACAGTTGGTAATCTTCATTTCCACTGAATAGTGGAAATTTTGCCTTTGTCAGATGACAGTGAACGAGGAAAGCTTCTGAAAATTTTGCAGATCCATGAAGGATGCATCTCTAGCTAGATTTTTCGAGGGTACAAACAGTAGCCCATCTACTTCATCCAGTGTTTTGTCCTTCCAGTAGGATGAAACCATTGTCCTAACATTCAAAGAGACATGATTTTATTCATGCTCTCCTTGCAAGTTGTCATGCTCCTGTTGCAGAAATACTAAAAGCAATTTTGGTGGAAAGCTCAGGTTCACTTTCTCAAAAGTGTATAAGTTTGAAGGCAGAAGGAAGATGAAGGATGTTTGGAGAATACTGGTCTTCTCTTTCAAAGAAAGAAACAGAGCATAGCAGCCCGATTAAATGGTCATCAACAATATCCTAGAGATTATTTGAGCAAATGGTAAGGTGTTGAAAGAAATTCAAGGAGACCAAAACAATTTACACAACAATTGTCATCTCAAGCTTGCTTGTTGCAGTATGATGCACTGAAAACTCCTGTAGGTGGCAGATTTGGTTAATTTTGACTTTTCCTTCAAAAAATTTAGCGATGAGTCATGCTCCAAGTGGTGAAGATGGTTCGAGAAGGCCTTTATCTTTTCCCAAATGGCTCGTATGGTTTTTGAATATTAGTTTCTTAGTCCATTAAAATAGGATCTCTTAGCTTATCCTTTTGCTATGCATTAGTTTAGATTTGCAAGGTGGATTTTAGATCCATCCTTTCAGGATCTATAACAACATGTTTTTCCTATATATATATATATATGGTATCAATCGTAAAAGAGAGGAGGGAGGCTCATGAGGGGAAGTCTGAGAAGAGATTGATGAAATAGAATTTATAAGAGTTACTAGAACCTAAAGGCATTGTATTTTTGTAATCGTTTATGACATTGGAGATATATGACATTTGTTTATCAGATTGTGATTTTCTTTTCTAAACATTGTTTTTCCACCTTCCTTGTTTTATATTCCGCTGTTCTTCTTACTTGAACGAATTATAGACATTGAGAATCAATGGCAGCTTATGGATGATAGATTCCCGAGTGGTAAAGATTTTGATGTGACTACCTATCATCCATGTGTTTTGTTTCAAGTATAATTGTATCTATTTGACTAAGAGAATCCTTTTTTGAGGAGGTTTTCTACTTTTTGTCTACTTCCTATTCTTCTATACATTTACATATAAAAACATCTTATCTGATATACAATTTGATTGCCTCCAATCAACAGGGTGTTTACTTGACTCCATGGCCAATGGTGTTTACTGATCGGCATTTATCCTGTTTCTCTTTTTCTTTCTCTCCCGTCTACCCAATCCATCTTCTTTCATAACCCAAACACATTCTTATTTATAAAATTATAGCAATAACTGAAGGGGTGCTAGGCTTGTCCCTATAGTAGTCTAGGGGCGACTTCTAGCACTAACACCAGGGTAAGTAAACTTAGAGTTGTAGAACTATATGTGCCAACGCAGAAAGGCTAGAGGTAGTATAGTCTAACTAAGGAAATGGTTATATGAGAACTAATCTATTCAAGCAAAGGCTACTAATGATCAAACCATATTAAGAAACTTAAACTATTTACCCTAAGTAACTTTTGAATGAAGGATTGATGGATAGTCCCAAGAAAGAAAATGAAAACCCTATTTAAAGAAAACTAGCTTGATCATGACAATAAGCAAACACAAACTATCTATTTAATCTACCTAAAAAGCCATAACAACAACAAACTATTTAATTAACCTACTCAAATTCAATAAGCAACTATCCTATTAAAACAAATAGACAAGCACACAAATACCCTATTAAAGCAAGTAAACAAGCAAGAAATCAACTAACTAACCTATGATAACTTCTACAGCAAGAAAAATAATCAAGATGACTCAATAAGCAACTAATCAAACTAATAAGCAAGTTAACTCTATTCTTAAATTAAACTTCATAACTACTTCTAATTTACGAAAGGAAATCTTAATCTATGAAATTGAAAGCATTATGACAATAAAAGACATTAGCAACTAATATTTAATCTATGGTAAGCAAACTATTCTTTAATCTACCAAAGCAAGTAGACTATCTAATCTAAAAGAAAGAAAACTATCTTCTAATCTATGAAAGAAAGAAAACTCAAATGTGTTGTTGATGGTTATGTCTCCTGTGTCTTATAATATCACGATGGAACTTAACAATGAACGATAACTCAAGAGGGATAAAATCAATATTGACTTCGATAGCAAAGTAAAAAGTGTGAATTAGGCAATCCAATGAGAACTTAGCCATTATAGAAGCAACATCAACTATCCTGCATATCCACGTGTTTCATCAATTTATGCACTAATCATCAACAACATAAAAACACTATTCTATGAAATTCAAATGCATTCTATACTAATATAAGAAAATTCACACTACTTAGATTCAAAACTAAACTTGATAATCAACTTTGAATGAAAATTTTAACCTAGATCTAGAAAAGGAAATTGCATAAAGTAAGCTAGACTAATTCTATTTTAACAAATGAAATTGCAAATGGAAAATACTCGTAAAACATAAATTAAATTATATTCCTATTTTATCATATGACAAGGAAATAAATGAGCAAACTACATGACAATTAGATCAGCACAACTAAATAACAATTAGATAAGCAAACTAGAATTAAACACTAAAAGCTAATAACTATGCATCAACCAAAACCTTGTCAAGGAAATCATGAACTAAAAATTATGCTTTTAAACTCTATTTCAGCATAAAAGAAATTCTAGCTATCATCTAATTATACACAGGGTTAGTATATAATATTGCAAGCTAGTTCCCACTGATTAAAAAGTCATTTCATATTAACATGATCCTTCATAATAACCTGCAAAAGAAACTAAAACAATTAAGCTATAAAAAAAAAATTATACAGTAAGAAAGCATAATGAAAACTCATGTACATGAAATGAATAAAATGACAACTACACTATTCAATTGACAAGCAAACTAATTGGATATTGACCCAGACTGTTGGTGGGCCCCCCAACAAGTCGTGGATACTCTTCAAATATGAACCACGAGCTCAACAACATGAATTCAACATTAAAATCAAAACGCAGTCTTTACACAGTTTTTAGCAAAATGTATGTGAAAATAGAAAAACAGAGTTGAAATATCTTTTTATCTCTAACTCTTACTTAACAATTGTCTAACCACTGAGGTGGAATTTATAGATTTTACAGACTGAGAGGTTGACCACTGGAAGGGTCGAGCTTCTCTAAAAATAACAGATCGCATTTAATATGCCCTAACTGCCGATGGCTTCTAGAAATAAGGCGAGCCAATAATCGCCCAACATAACAACCCAAATCAAGTTGTCAGAAGCTCAGTAGCTGGAGGCCACAAGCACAAGAAAAACCCATGTTTTTTATTCACCCATTGTTGGTCGTCGGTACGATAACCACCAAATTGCCCATGGTTTTTGTGCAGGACGAAGTGTCGGATGGAGTACCAGACTGAGTGCTGAATGGAGTACCAGATAGAGTGTCAGATGCAAAAACAAGATGCGATTTTTCCCTGTGACACACAAAACGTGAATTAGTTTCCTAGAATCATAAAAACATGTTGATTTATACTCAAAATCATCACAAAACATGAATCATGCATACCTAGTATGAATCATGGCGATTTAACACAAAAACTCTTCAAAACAGGAAAATACATATACACATTTGGTCAAAAAGGATCCAACCAACATCATTATAAAAACCATATTGTGGGCCCAACATGTGGAATAGAGGTGGAAGAGAGAGGGGAGTGAGGGACAAAGGGGTAGAGAGACTGAGAGAGAGGGGAGCGGGTGGAAGAGGGAGGGGGGGATAGAGAGAGAGTGGGTGTGAGAGTGTGAGGCATGTCAAGGTAAGTTCTAGCTCTAGGTCTTTCCATGCCTTGTGATGTCTAAATCTTTCCATGTCTAGGTCTTACCATGTATAGGAGTGTGAGGGAGAGAGAGGGAGATAGTCAGGTGGGTAGAGAGGGAGAGTGAGAGTGAGATAGAGAGGGGGGGGGTATATGTAGGAGATGTAGGAAAAAGATAGATAAGGAAGGAAATTATTTTTACAAGCATGCACACGTTCCTAAAGCGCGTGCGCTCTTGTTTGAAATCATTTTTTTGGGTGGGATTGACAAGATGTATGATGAATTGGTTGGCTCAGATTTAGGTTCGGGATGACAACCTAGTGGTTTGGTCTGCAAATTCATAAAAACATCCATTTTTGTGAATACCCCTCTATATCTTTATCTTTGATGTTATTTTTCTATAGGCTAAATGATTCAGTTGTTGACAAAATTATAGAAATAGATTGAGTCGACTATGAATATTTCAAATATATATATATATATATATATATATATATATTTAAATTATTATTGTTTACTATTTTTAATCTATTTTTCTCTTTACATGTATCAAAATCCTAGAATACACACCTCTCTTATTTCTACCATAACTTTTTCTCGACTTAACCATTTCTCAAATGAGTTATATGCGGCACGATAGGAGACTGATACCTATGATCTAAAAAAATAAATTGTTTTGATCATGTTAATATCCTTTTAGCCTGCACAAACAAAAGACATTGTAATTTCATACATATGTTCAGTTTGATAATTTAAAATATATATATATATATATATATATATATATATATATAATTAATATTAAAATTTCCAAAAAATACATGGAACAAGAAAAAAAGGTTCAATACAATTATACAAGTTTTTTTGAATGGAATTACATCATTAAGACACTCAACACATGCATGAATGAAAACATATACCTTATATTTTGTTGGAAAAATAAGATACCACTGTTAGAAAAAATCAAATTTGACCTAGTTATTCACAATTTCTATCAATAAAAGTTGTATATAAGGATCCATTTTTTCATAGATGATTGAATGAGATGATTCATCAAGGTCCATTTTGTCATAGATGATTGAATGAGATGATTCATCAAGGTCCATTTTTTCATAGATGATTGAAGTTTCTTTGCAACATCTTGAAATGTGGGTATGGCCTCTTTGGCTACCACAACTTAGAGGTGGTCTCTCATATTTTTTAGCATGATAACATAAGAGATAAAATGGAAGAAAAAACAACATAAATTGCTTGAATTTTATTAAATCATAAGTGGCAATGTTACTTGGTTGTGATTACGAAATAAAGTTTAACATTTCATTAGATACAATGAAGGCATCAACTATGGACTATAAAATCTCAATCGTGGTCCTCTATTCACTTCCTTGCCATAATCTATTGCTTACAATCATGTTTATAAAGAGAAAATGAAAGAGAGAAAAGAAGAAGAATTCACTAAATATCATTGATCCTTCTAACATGGAGCCAACAAACACTATTATAATGAAAGGAGCTTAAACCTCTCTCTAAAATTTGACATCTTAATAGTATGAAAATTCTTGATCCTTTTTCTTGCTATCGATCTCTCTTCTTATAGACACCGTTGAATTACTAGTTAGTACTAAATAATCCTCGTTTTCTTAGAGATTAGTTGATTGGTTAGGAGGACTACTCTACATGGTGTCGCAAAATTAGGAAGTTCCATGATAAGAGTAACAAAAAATAATTGCTTGTTATTTTCACCATTTTCTCCCTTTATAATAGCTTCCCTTTGAGGGCTAGGAAGGTGGCCCCATTTGTTCTAAAGTTTGTTGTCTGGGTGGAAGTAGAGGCTAAGGTATGATGGGATGCTTGAGAAACACTTGATCCAAAGGATAAAATTTTTGGGTTGTTTCTTAATGTGGGACCCACTTGATGTAGTCATAAATAATACTTAATATTCACCATCACTCATTTAATGTTCTCCCTCCTCTCAAGAATTTTTCCAACATTTTCTTTTCAATATTGTATATGGGAGATAAGCAATGAATGAAATATTTCATTAGGGTATATGTTTTCATAGATGGATGGAGTTTCTTTGAAATTTCTAGAAATGTCGATATTCTCTCTTTGGCTACCACAATTGAGAGGGGGGATCTCACGATTTTTAAAATATATGTATATATCTCGGGGGTATGCAAAGACATTTTATCATCTAATGGGTAGAGGAGGCCATTAGACAGCATCCATTCCATGTCATCGATGAATATTTTTTATATATAACTATGCCCTCATGACTTTCCCATTTGCACTATTCCAATTACAAATTTTTGTAGTGCAAGTGCTTACATCCATTCAAACAAAAGTTTTATCCTTCATCCCTAACAAATATAATTTATGAGTGATGACTTTGTTCACTTCATGATCCACCTTTGCTTTTAGTTTCACATATCTCCAAGCATCATACAAATACTTCCTCACCTTCTTATCGATGCCATCATATTATAAGTAGAATTGCACATGTTCTCAAAATTTTGGGGCATCCTCCATAAAATAACCCCACATCATGCTCTTAATTGCCTTAATTTTTCGAGATTCAAAATTCTTGTGTGTCTCTTAGGTTGCTCTTGAATTTGGACATTAAATAATACAACATTTTATGACCAGGATGTCATTCAATGCAATTAGTTTAGAGAAGTGAAATCCATAAATTTTAGGGCAAGAAATGTTGGAAGTAACTAACCCATCCCTCCTACTCCAAATTTGGGTAGGCCCTTACACATTGTTGAAGATGATGTAACTTTCAGAGGACATTTTACTCTTGCAATTGGTGCTCAATGTGATCCTATGTATAGAGTTCATATTCATCAAGTGAATCAACATGTTTTCCATAATTTTGATAGAAACATGATTTTACTTCATTAAAAAAATTGTGAGAAGATTGATAATCTCTCAATTTTGCAAATGTGTTATGTTTCTCATGAATCTTATCCTAAAATCTAGTTTTTTAGATGGATTGAAGGAACTATTTGTAAAAGGTGTAAGAATGCGTGAGGTTCCCATCATTTCTCTCATTGGAATAACATGGATATTGGTGACCAATCTCATGATCTGAGGGTACTTACCCAAGTTGAAGAGGTGCTAATAGAATGCATTAAATCCAATATTGCAAGTGATGGATGCTCATGGTGGGAAATACAAATCAGGTGGCCACACAATTAACTTTCCACAAGATATTTCTATGAATTCCTTTTCACAATGTGTTGAAGATATTGACATCCTAATTATGAGGATACATGGAGCCCAATTTAAATATTATGTGTTGGACACACTAAGAGGGAGGGGGGGTGAATTAGTGTGAGGCTCTTTTTACACTTCTTGCAAAACTTTAGTTAGCAATCACCATTTACTCATTAGTTCCATTCACACTTAGTTGCTTGCATGTAAACATATCTCAACAACATACATAACCAATAAATAACTTTGAACCATCACAATAATGAACAAAAGAGCACCAGATATATGTTTAATCTTTTTGTATTATATGTTATAAGATACTACAATCTCAGGTTTTATCAACACCAACTGAAAAGAGCACCAAATCAAAGAGAGAACCAACTCTCAATTGAAAGACCCAACCTACATATCTCAACACCAACAGAGATGTGATGAATCCAACACTCAAGTACAAGACCCAGCTTGTAGACAAAAAGAAATCTTTCAAAATGTACCAATAGTCTATACCAATACAAGTGCATCAAATATGCACAACAAAACCTGTCAAAACAACCTGTCTCATCAATCTCATCATCCAAATCTGATCTACTTGGAAAGATAAATCATCAAGTCAACTCTCACCCATATGCACAATATCACCAAGTTAACCAACAAGATACCTCTAGCAATACACCATATTGTCCATAAAACAAATACCATAAACCCTTACAAAATACCATGTGCCAAAACCATACCTTTAATCCTGTAGAAATCATCAAGACCTATACCATAACATGCAACAGTTGGAACAATGCAAATCTGATGTGGTTACGGAACTGCAAACTTTCTGTAGCTGCCAAATCTGTTGTTGTGGTTTTTCTTCCGCGATTCTGCTGCTTTGATTCTATTGCCTCTATTCTACTATCGTGGTTTTGCTGATGCGATTTTGTTGCCGTGGTTTTTCTGCCGTGATTTCTCTTCCATGGTTTTTCTGCCGCTATTTTTCTCTATCAGTAATACCTTTCCAAATAACCTTTCACAAATGGATATTCAATATGCTCAAATATCATGTTCATAAGAGACCCTTGGTCTCTTATTTATACTTCTCCAAGTAGCTTCCTCTACAGGTTATCTTCTAACCAACTTACCCAACTTCCTTCTTTTGTGACTAACCTACTTCTAACTACTTTGTCCACTTACAACCACTTTATCCACAAATAGTAAAATCTCCACTTCTAGTTGCAACTAATTTATTTTTAATTGTTTTCTTGTTGCAACCATTTAACCCATGACTAGCCAGTTTGACTAGTCAACTTCTTCTAGGATATTCTAGAATAATTTGACTTCTTTGACCTTCTTGAAATCATTGACCTTCTAGGGGATTTTAGATAGCTCATGAGGGTTCTCCAGCTTCACATGGAAATAACACTCTAACTGTGAGGAGTTATGTGATGTTCCGCATATCACCGGAAATGACATGACATATACTATCCACATGGAATAGTTTCTCCTGCAAATTCACTGATCTTCATTACATTATTCCTCAATAAAAACGGGGTTTCCTAATCACATTGCTAGGCTACTCAACCACTTAACCATTTGGACTTCACAAAGTGTCTTCCTGTGAGGGATTTCACCATAAGAGTACCACTTTGATAAATTTATCCAAGAGTGTCTTCCCATGACAGATTTCACCATAAGGGGACCACTTTGGAGTTTATCCATTTGGTTCTTCCTATCAACCATGACATGACATCAATGATGCAAATCCCTTTAAAATAAACACATCATTATGACACCACTTGACATCAACCCTTTGATGACAATTACATCAATGAACATATAACCAATAATCAATATATCAATGATACAAACACGTCACTATGTAAATACTTGACATTGATCCCTTTGACAACAATCCCTTGACATCAATGACAACATAGTACAAAAATCTCTCCCTTTGGAATTGATGGCAACACCAACATTGATGTCAACACCAATCATTGATGACAACACCAAGACATGGATGTAATATCCCCCGGTATATCCCCAGTTGTAATTATGAATTGTAAACATGTTTGTTAGGATGGTGAGCCGATTTATAATAAGATAGGAGGTTTATGTGATGATTAGGCCAGAGAGCCTAGGACACTAAGGCCAGGATCCTATTTTGTATATGTAATTATGCAAAATCATTAATAAAAATTATGCATCGCTGCCTGTAGACCCTCCACGAAGAAAGAGTGATGGGGGACTAAGCTCCACTAGGTAGGGTAAGGGAGGAGGCTAAGTGTTTGGGCCTGGGGGCTAAGCTAGGGGGATTACCTCTAAGGGGATAATATTTTATTATTATTTCTTAAAGGATAAGGTAGACACATTATCAGTGTTGTCTTAAGTTCCTGGAAAGGGAACATATGCTAAATGGAGTGTGTGCAGCTCTAGGAAGACAGGTGTTGACCTGGGTGCATGCAGTTAAAACTAAAGAGTCAAACTGTGTTGGGGGTTCACTTTCCATTCTCCATCCTCCATCTAGCTTGTTTGGCCTCTACAATTGACCTGGGAAATCTTCATGCACAACTGAGAAAACCGCTCACGGGAAGGGAAAGCTTACCTGTGTTTCCCTTGAACCTAGTTTACCCACACTTGCAAATCCGAGTATGTACCTTAACCATTTTTGGGTTTTTGTCTTATATTTACTAAGCCATACTAAACCATTTTTGTTTTCCTCATCTTACTGGAACTGAGTCGAAGATTGATTGAAGAAGGGGGGTTTTAGGCCCATGGTTGAAGAGGCAGGCTATCAGGCCTGTGAGAAACTCTCTCTCTAGGTGAGAGAGGTGGTTGTGGATTGAAGAAGTAGGTTGTCAGGCCTATGAGAAACTCTCTCTAGGTGAGAGATTGTGTTGAGGAGGTGATTTATACTGGAGGGAGTCCCGTAGATGCTACAAAGATCTGACAATTCTGGTTCGACCTATTATTGAAGCCCAAGGTAAGGGAGGTGGAGCAACCGATGGACTATGTGACAGTGAAGGTGTATACTCCTGGGGTGGGACAAATATGTGGGGAATGAGAGTCTGTGAGCAGTGGGCGTAAGTGGCTCCTTGAAGATAATCCTTCCTCGTAAACTATGTGACTTCCTTTTTGACTTTGCCTAGCTTGGGAATCCCTTGCCCAATGGAGCTTAGTCCCATCTCGGGGGTGACCTACTGTTGAGAATGATGAGCAGTGTGGTATAAGGCTGGGAGGTTCATGGGAGGTCTGCATGCAGTTGGTGGTCTTCTATTAAAATATAAGTACCACTTTTATGTTCATTTACATGTTGTGTATTTGTACATGTGTTATAATTGATGAGTAATGCATGTATATGTTGTATGTGTAGGATTACTATTATTTCCACATTAATTTATGTATTAGCAGAACATGTTGTATGTTTATGTTTATATATATGCACATGATAATTGTCATTTCTATGAGGTAGCATGTCCTGGCCTAGGTGGCCTCGATGTGTTAATGTTGTTTCCACATGAACATGTGTATGAGTAGAGTATTGATGTCTATTTAATTGCATTAGATAGATATATATTTATATTTGTGAATACCATATGTTATCTCTATCTTCCAGTTAAGTTTTATATGTGATTATTTCCACAAGGTCACAATTTGGTATCAGAGCCAAGTTTTTCAACACTGATCCTGGATGGGCCATGTTAGTGGAAATTGAAGAAAATGTTTTGGAAATAATTGTTGTCGAAGTAGAAAAAATTCGAGTTCAGAGCCATGGTTTCAATGCTAAGCCTGGATGGGATGGATAAGTGGCCATTGGACCCGAGGTTTCAGGTGGAAATTATTTCTGGAGGAACCAATTTCAAACCTTAGAATGTTCCCTGAGTGCCAAGAGGTTACTTTGGCCATGTTACGAAGCTTAGGAGGGGTAGCAGTATTATAAAACTGCGACAGACATGGTATTTGGCCACAGGGAGAGAGATCACACCATTGGTGGTGTTGGGACCATAGGCTCTGTTTAGAAGGAAGGGAAATCCTTTACGACCGTCAGATCCGGAGAAGGTGCAGGAGGGTTATCCTGTAATCCTTTTGGAGTTTGGAAATTGGGAGAAGTGGGATGCACTGATGCACAAAATTCTGAAGCCCAAATCTCTGAAGTCCAGGAGGGGATCTACACCGTATATCTGGGAAAAAGCTTACCGTTAGATCAAACCAAGAGCGGAAGGTAAAGTGCATGGTGAAGTGTGGATTGAACCATCGGGTCTATGTGTGAGTGGTTGTGAGCCATATATCTCATGACAAATCGTAACTTTGGAGTTCAGAAATCGGGAGAAGTGGGATGTGCTTATGCACAAACTTCCGAAACCCGAAGTTCCGAAGCAAAAAGAAGCAAACATAAAAAATTCTGAAGTCCAAAACTCTGGATTAACATGGCATGATTCCATCACTTGGATTGATGTGGACACATGGGTCGTGTGCCACATGTCAGTGGGTTTTGAACCCATGGAATATTGAAATGGAATTTGGAACATGACGTGTGCCACCCATCTGATTGAGCCACATGTCAGCCGCTAGTATTTCGTCACATGACATTTTATATGAGTAGGGTTAGTGGGGATCGAGGTTATGTAATGTAGTTAAAGGTCAGAGGACCCATAGTGGCGTTGATCATGATACATCAAGATCAATGACCAAAAGGCATTGCAGGGACCCAAGTTTCCCGAGAGTTAATTTCCCAAGGTGGTCCCGTAATCCAAACCACAGTTTTACCAAGGGTTTACGTGTCAGCGTCGGAAGAATTATGGGATGAAAGGTGGGTTACTCCAAACCATCGTTACATGCCACCGCAATTGGAAAAGTATAAAGTTTGATGTGACTTTTTGGTATCTTTTAGTTCAATCAAGGGAACCGTGGGCCCCAGTGGATGCATGGCACCAGATCGTGAAGTATGGAGACTTGGCACTCTGGAAGAAATGGTTTGTGTTGGAATGCGAGGAAGAAACCCAGAATCTCAGAGTTCTACAATAAATCCCAGCTGTCGGTTGTTGAGAAGCCGTGGACCATTGATCCACCCCTCTTCGTGAGTTTGCCAATTCGGCACTCCGAGAGATTATTGCGATGTGATTTGAAATTTGGCAAATCCTGGAGTATCGAAGCTCCTATCCACCGTAGATTTTAACAGAGAATGTGGACCGTAGATCCACTGTCCTCCATAAATTCACCAGTTCAAGGTTCTGTGATGTTTGTGATGTGAGGAAAAGGAGCCCTCTGAGGCTCCGGATCCCCGAAGTTTCAATGCTTTGTATAAGCACCCAACTATTAACACTTGGTCATATTCACGGTCCCATGAAAATTAAGATCTCAAGGAAAACAAAGGTTAGTGCCCGAAAACTGTGTTAAAGAAGGGAAAAGGGGTTAGGAAGGAAGCCCGTAGGTTTCGTCTAGTTTAGACCTACATCAGGGAGGTATTGAAGACCTGGGAACTTTATGATAGGGTCCAACAAAGATCTAAGAGCCATTATCTCAGAGAAAAGGGACCGTTTCACAAGAAGTGCATTAGAGAATAAGCACAAGTTTTAAAGGATCATAACTTTCTTCTCAATGCTCAGAATTGAGCAAGGAAGTCGTGATTGGAAAGGTCTTGGAAAGAGGATTCCAGATGTAATGGTTACATTAAAACATGAAAAGTGATAGAGATGTCTTCAGATAGAAGAAATAAGGAAGAAGGTTAGGAAAATTGATTTATTCTACATTTGAGATTTTTCAAAAGTCATTTGATCAGATGTTGGGTTCGATAAGCAGCATGGAAACCCCAAATGGAATTCTCGTTTGGGGAAGACAGTCTAGGTGACAATATTTTCACATCAAATGTGAATGCTAGGTGGAGAAAGACATCTGCAATACATGATAATGCATGAACCATAAGTTTGTATGGAGATGCAAAGAATGGGAATAATGAAGGAAGGTTTTATGGAATATTAAAGAGTTTGGAGATAAGATGTGACATCTCTAAGGATCAGACCTACAGATTGGAGATAGCACCTTCATTATTAATATCATAATGCATAGTGGAAGCATGGAATGAAGGTCATCAAATATGGCTTGATAGAAGTTGAATATGCACGTCGGAACACTAAATCGAATTGCTTCAAGAAAGAAGTTGGTATTAACTAACCAAGGTTACTCAGAGAACATGATTGGAATTATAATTTGTTCATGCAGGAGCTAAATCAGAGGAATCCAAAAATTAATGGAATGATGAAAATTAATATCAACACAATATGTGATGGCAAGTATGCAAAGTAGACAAAAAAAAAAACTCTTGGATGGAGTCAAGTCCATGAATATCCTAAGATAATGGAAGAAGAAATCATGAGATAGATATCAAGATAATAGGAATGCATGTCAACACTCCAGGAAGGAAAGCTAGAATAGTAGAGGATTGTTGATGCACTCCAAGGGTGTGAAGGTATTTCCATAAGAGCATGGATATATCAAGTCAAGAATAATTTAAAAGTGAAGTGACTTCTAAAGATAAATCAATAAGGAACTAGGAAGAAGAAAACAATTCTATGCATGGTTTTGAATGTAGAGGAGATGGCGCCTGAAAAGAATCCATCTTAAGTAACATAGAGCCATGAGTGAACCCAAAAGGTTGGAGGTATCACTTGAATCTATGATGGTAAGGTAAAAGAAGGACTTTCATTTGATTCTATGCAATTGGAAAAAGGGGCATATGTGCACCCTTACAATATGCTAGAGATTGGATAGGTAAGTCAAGTTTGAAGCTAGTTGGGATAGATGGATCTAGAAAAAAAATAAAAAGTTGTGAAGGTTAATGTCAGCATTAGTAATTGGCTAGAAATGCAAAGGAAACCAAGAGTGATTTGGATAGAAAGTGACCAGGAAAAAATAGGCATGTACAATGACTACAATGAGAGAACAAGAAGATTCAGGAAATCCAGGAAGAATTGAAGACTTCTGGGACCAGCAAGGAAAAGTTTTACAGGGAGAAAGAAGTTGTTGAAATTGTGGTAGAAATAGTTGAATTAGGGTTGGTTGAACAAACATAAGCATAAAAAGAATTATTTCATGTTGCAAGTGTTGTTGATGATGTTGCTACATAAGGAGGGAAGCAACATAAAGTTGAAGTGTTGGTTATAAATTTGATAAAGGAAGCATGAAAGATTCTATTGCCATCAACCATACAGGTAACATCAAATTTATTAATGGAAGTCATGCAGGTATGAGTTTTTATCACTCTTTTTTCATAATTGCTGAAGGTAATTTAGGTAAGAATTTCCTCAGCTAGAGTTATTTTATAAAATCACATGATTATATTATTTGAATGCATACCATTGGATGTGGTAAAGGTTGGAGGCCTGTATTAATTCAAATATTTTTAGCTTCTGAATGCACACACTTACATAGTAGAATGTCATGTTAATTTGGTTATGGGGTAATAACCAAAGAATTAAAATATAAGAACTTGTTATAGGAATCAATGCCATTAAGCTAGTCATGTATGAGACTAGGACATGGTTGGATATGTCAAGGTATGGATATGGAAAGGTTATGAGCCACACAAGTACTAAAAGATTCCAATCTTTTTTCTAACACTAATGAACACCACATAATTATATTCTTCGTGTAGTGTTTGGGTCGAAAAGGAAGACATCCAATTAATTGGGAAGACAATAGGAAGTGTGTGGAGAATGTGTTAACACATTGTCCAGAATTCCAACTTATGGATGGTGAGATACATGACTGAGATAAAGAGCATTATGTAATTCAATGCAAGGTGCACTGAATAAGTATGCATTGAGAATTGCACGCATGCATAGTAAGTGATAGAATTTATACTAAATGCAATGGTTGAATGTGTTTTGTAATTACATGCATATATATTATTGCATGGAAATAATTGTTACTAACAGCTAAAATGTTATTAACTCGTGAAGTTGAGGACATTTCAGGGAGGTGTTCGACATTGCAACAGGAAAGTTGCAAGCCAAGTAGACATATGAGCATTGACTACAGGAAATGTTCTTGTTCAAAAAAAGAAGTAATGAACTTACATATATTACTGTGAACATGCATATGCATAGAATGATGAGTCATTCTATTTTATTAAATTGTTGGGTAATTGTGATTGAATTGATAGGTGCAGGAAATTCTAAGATCACTACATAAGATTTTGTACATATTGCAATTGAATTATGATGGACAGTAAATACTGACAATTGTTGGCTATATGCAAGATGAAGGATTGTAGGAAAAATGGTATGTGGTTGGTGCCTATGGAAAACCACAAGGAAGGTTGCATTCATAATATGGAAACAACCAAGAAGAATTATGAAACGGAATTTCATGTTTCGGGGGAAAAGTTGAATTCCCTTTTGAACTAAGTTGGAGTTCCTAAATGAATTCTTTTATGTTCTCTCATGATAACTGCATGTGGGTGATGCAAATGAGATGACGTTGATTAAAGTGGAATGTTGACTACAAAGAGTAGCTCAAGGAAGATGTTGATTGGAGACCTATGAGGGCAGTTGGAACTCCTCGATCCACGGTGCTATGAGACTTTCGGTCCGACCTGTTGCTGAAGCCTGAGGAAAGGGAGGTGTCCCACCCCAAGAGTGTAATTATGAATTGTAAACATGTTTGTTAGGCTGGTGAGCCAAGTTATAATAAGCTAGGAGGCTTATTTGATGATTAGGCCAGAGAGCCTAGGACACTAAGGCCAAGAGCATGTTTTGTATATGTAATTATGAAAAATCATTAATAAAAATTATGCATCATTCCGTGTAGACCCTCCACAAAGAAAGAGTGATGGGGGACTAAAATCCACTAGGTAGCATAAGGGAGGAGGCTAAGTGTTTGGGCCTAGGGGATAAGCTAGGGGGATTACCTCTAAGGGGATAATTTTTTATTATTATTTCCTAAAGGCTAAGGTGGAAACATGATCAGTGTTGTCCTAAGCTCATGGAAAGGGAGCATATGCTAAATGGAGTCCATGCAGCTCCAGGAAGATAGGTGTTGACCTGGGTGCATGCAGTTAAAAATGAAGAGTCAAACAATGCTGGGGGTTCTCTTGCCATTCCCCATCCACCATCTAAAGTGTTTGACCTATGCAATTGACCTAGGGAATATTCATGCACAACTGAGAAAACCACTCATGGGAAGGGAAATATGACTTGCATTTCCCTTAAACCCAGTTTAACCACACTTGAAAATACAAGTCTGTACCTTAATCGTTTTTGGTTTGTTGTCTTCTGTTTCCTGAGCCATACTGAACTATTGTTGTTGTCCTCAACTTACTGGAACTGAGTCAAATATTGACTGAAGAAGTGGGTTGTCAGGACCGTGGTTGAAGAGGCAGGTTGTCAGGCCAGTGATCAACTCTCTCTCCAGATGAGAGAGGTGGTTGTGGATTGAAGAAGTAGGTTCTTAGGCCTATGAGAAAATCTCACCAGGTGAGAGATTTTGCTGAGGAGGTGAGTTCTCTTGGAGGGAGTCCCATAGCTGCTACAGAGCTCTGAGCATTACGGTCCGACCTGTTGCTGAAGCCCAAGGTAAGGGAGGTGGAGCAGCCGATGGACTGTGTGACAGTGAAGGTGTATACTCCTGGGGTGGGACAGGCATGTAGGGAATGATATTCTGTGAGCAATGGGTGTAAGTGGCTCCTGGGAGATAATCCTTCCTCGTAAACTGTGTGACTTCCTTGTTGACCTTGCCTAGCCTAGGAATCCCTTTCTCGATGGAGCTTAGTCCCATCTCAGGGGTGACCTACTACTGAGAATGATGAGCAGTGTTGTCTAAGGTTGGGAGGTTCATGGAAGGTCTGCACACAGTTGGTGGTCTTCTATTAAAATATAAGTACCACTTTTATGTTCATTTACATGTTGTGTATTTGTACATGTGTTATAATTGATGAGTAATGACTATATATATTGTATGTGTAGGCTTACTATTATTTACACATTAATCTATGTATTAGCAGAACATGTTGTATGTTTATGTTTATATATATGCACATGATAATTGTCATTTCTATGAGGTAGCATGTCGTGGACTAGGTGGTCTGGATGTGTTAATGTTTCTTCTGCATGAGCATGTGTATGAGTAGATTATTGACATCTGTTTAATTTCATTAGATAGATATATATTTATATGTGTGAATACCAAATGTTATCTCTATCTTCTGGTTAATTTTTATATGTGATTATTTCTGCAAGGTCACAACTTGGTATCAGAGCAGTAAAGGAAAATTTTAGGTTGGGTTGGTAGTGTTACCCAACCCATGGATGGTTGGGGACGTTACAATGGAAATTATCATGCTCCCTCTATGATCATCGCTCCTCATCAATATTCATCTCTCCACATCAATGTGACTATCTCTTCCCCTTTAACATCAATTGAAAAGGGTATATCTCTTTGGGGATACTCCCCCTGACTGAACTATCCCTGAGGCTACTCCCCCTGGCTACACTATCTTATGGACTATTCTTCATGCATATGATGAATCTATCCTCCTAAAATCATACCTCTATAACCAATCAAGGGAAAAATAATAAATCCATGTGTGCGTATATATCCTCTTGTCTTCTCTACAGCATGCTAGATAATCATTGTGAACAATATGCAACCAATGTATTGTGATTTTTTTGTGGATGTTGTTGCTCTACTAGAACATTGATCAACTGCTCAACAATACTGCATTAAGAATACCATGCTCTTCCTATGACGATCATTAGACATGTCCATGCATCAACCATATAAACTTGTGTCATACCATACATCAAGTTTATGCCAATCATACATACTATCTCATGAATCAATCCATGAAGAAAGAAATATGTTAAAAATGAATAGTGAATCATGAGAAAACCATCAACAATGTACATCCTATGCCATACTATGTGCCAATCATGCACATCAACCATGTACTTCAACTATGTACATCAACACCATATAATATATCATAAGATATCATCACTGAAGTGTATTAACCATGTGACAAATGTGTTTCAATATCATCAATAATATCATCAACCATATAGCATGCCAACCATGTGTCATTTAACTCATGATATGCCTCTATCAAATGCCACAACCCATATGTCAAGAAAAGTATCTCAACCATCAAGCATCAATCATGTACCATATACCATCAAGAAAGTGCATCAATCAAGAACCAAAAAATTCATCAAGATGAACCAAAATATAGATATCCATACACCTATGCCACATTTTCCATATTCCAACCAATAAGTTCCTCTAACAATGTACACAATGTGTATCGATCATGCATTATTCATAGATTAAGATGTGACTCATCATATGCCAACCATGTACATCATCCAAGTACCATACATCATAAATCATGAAATGTGTCTCACCCATATGCTAATAATGTGCGCCAGTTGTGTATAAACCTTGTACTTCAACCATATACTAAAAATATATGTCAATGTAACTAACAAGACTCCTCTATAAATACCAACATGCCAACCAAGTGTCATATGCTTCAACCATCTACCATGAACTATGTGCCAATGTATCCAAGATATATCTCACCAATGTATTCAACATGTACATCAACCAATATTCCAAATACATACACCAATACATCCAACAAATATGCTTCTAACAATACATCACAAGATATGTCAATGGAGCTCACATATGTACCATCCAGGTACTATAATAGATCTACCTTGAAACATTTACTACATCAAATATAATCCAACAATAGTACCTCTAAATATGTACCAAGAGTGTCCCTCAATAGATCAATGATATATCTCTAGATAACACCACATCATCATGATATATCTCATAAAAAAAGTTCCATGACATCACTGATAAAGTACTCAACATAACCAATATTGTATCTCAACAGAAAATGTCTCAATCCATAACCTAGGTTTAGTACCATGCATCCATAATAGACCTCAATCATGTTTTCCAAATCTAATCCATATATCATCACCATCCATTCATACATACAAACATGAAAACTTGAAGCATATCATCTTAGACCCTGCATAAACTACGTTGTACCATCAAACCATGCTGCAACTCATCTGTACACCCCCTTTTCTAAGGGATTTACCTCATGTACATGACTTCATCGCATACAACTCACACATGTACATGAAATCTATTTAGAAAGACCATGTATATACATGACAGTTAACATAGGATCCCATGTATGCGTAATAAAATGTAAGGATTGAGCTTGCCTCATGGATGCCATTCATTTCTGGTGGTTTAGTCTTCTTCATCCACTTCTGAAAGTGTCCAGGTTTCTCTGTACTTGTACTTTGAGCTTCCATCCTTTCAACATTATGTTCCTTCCAAGTTACATGTTCTCTTCTTTCCATGCTACATGAAGCACTCCTCATTGACTGTCTCCTTGAATTCCATCAATCGTGAGCTTTGTGGCCAAACCCACTGCAACTGTAACATCTCATGGTGTGACAATGAGCAACAATGTGTCCCACTTGATTACATCTCCAACATATTAAGATGTTGGTGCATCTTCCAACATATTTCCTTGCATAATGTCTGTATTCCAAAGGTTTGTGACCATATTCATTACATGAAAAACAATGACCATGAAAAAAGAGAACCAACACCAACTAAAAAGAGAACCAACTCAAAGATAGAACCAACTCTCAATTGCAAGACCCAACCTGCATATCTCAGCACCAACAAAGATGTGATGAATCCAACCCTCAAGTACAAGACCCAGCTTGTAGATAGAAAGCAATTTGTCAAACTATACCAACAGTCTATACCAATACAAGTGCATAAAATATGCACAACACAACCTGTCACAACAAATTTTCACCTCAACCTATCTCATCAATCTCATCATCCAAATATGATCTACTCAAAAAGATCAATCATCAAGTCAACTCTCAACCATATGCACAATATCACCAAGTTAACCAACAAGATACCTCTAGCAATACACTGTACTCTCCATAAACCAAATACCATAAACTCTTACACAATACCATGTGCCAAAACCATACCTTTAATCATGTAGCAATCATCAAGACCTATACCATACCATGCAACAATTGGAACAATGAAAATCTGATGTGGTTACCAAGTTGCAAACTTTCTCTAGCTGCCAAATATGTTGTCGCGGTTTTTTTGTCATGATTCTGTTGGTGTGATTCTACTACTGCTATTCTATTGTCGTGGTTTTGCTGATATGATTCTGTTTCCGCGGTTTTGATTCTGTGATTCTTCTGCCGCTATTTTTCTTCCGCAATTTTTCTACCACAATTTTTCTCTATCAATAATACTTTCCCAAATAACCTTTCACAAATGGATATTCAATATGCTCAAAGATCATGTTCATAAGATACCCTTGGTCTCTTATTTATACTTCTCCAAGTAGATTCATCTAGGGGTTATCTTCTAACCAACTTACCCAACTTCCTTCTTTTGCGGCTAACCGACTTCTAACTACTTTTTCCACTTAAAACCACTTTATCCACAAACAGTAAAATCTCAACTTCTAGTTGCAACTAATTTATTTTTAATTCTTTTCTTGTTGCAACCACTTAATCCATGACTAACCAGTTTGACTGGTCAACTTCTTCTCGGAGCCTCTAGAATAATTTGACTTCTTTGACCTTATTGAATTTTTTGACCTTCTAAGGGATTCTAGATAACTCATGAGGGTTCTTCAACTTCACATGGCCATAACTCTCTAACCGTGAGAAGTTATGTGACGTTCCACATATCACCGGAACGACATGACATATACTATGCATATGGAATAGTTTCTCCTTCAAATTCATTGATCTTCATTACATTATTCCTCAATCAAAATTGGGTTTCATAACCACACTGCTGGGCTACTCAATCACCTAACCATTTGGACTTCACAAAGTGTCTTCCAGTGAGGGATTTCACCATAAGGGGACCACTTTGAGAAATTTATCCAAGAGTGTTTTCCCATGAGGGATTTCAACATAAGGGGACTACTATGAAGTTTATCCATTTGATTCTTCCTATCAACCATGACATGACAACAATGATACAACTCCCTTTAAAATAAAAACATGATTATGACACCACTTGACATCAACCCTTTGATAACAATTACAAAAATCAACATATAACCAATAATCAATATATCAATGATACAAACACATCACTATGGAAATACTTGACATCAATCCCTTGACATAAAAGACAACATAGTACAAAAGTCTCCCCCCTTTGGAATTAATGGAAACACCAACATTGATGTCAAGACCAATCATTGATGGCAACACCAAGACATGGCAATGCTCATGCTCCCTCTGTGATCATCGCTCTTCATCAATATTCATCTCTCCACATCAATGTGACTATCTCTCTCCCTTTGACATCAATGGAAAAGGGTATATCTCTTTGGGGTTGTGTTGGGCCCTAACAACTCCCTTTATATTTTTACAAAATTTAAAGGGCCCCTATTAGAATCTTGATAATTATAATGAGCTACATAATCAACCTTTTCAAATAGTTCCATTCCTTGTCTTGCTTTGAGAAAAACTTAAGACATTCACTTTAGTATGAGTCATTTA
>ML777719.1:0-19581 GCA_009831015.1 Picea engelmannii
TTCTTAACCATTAGACTCACTCAAGTTGTATGTTAATCAATGTCATTTTGCATCTTTTTTTAATATTAATGGCATTCATTGGCATATATCAACCACCTTTAATTATGTGGTTGTGATAGTTAACAACTAATGTGAATGGGGAGGACTGGAAAATTGGTGAATTAAAATATAATATCAATAATATTAAAATATTTATGATATTTTACTATGGTTGACCATGCTCAACTATGGTTTAACATGTTTGATTATGGTTAATAATGTTTGACCAAGGTTGACTATGGGTGGCCATGGTTAACTTATGTTTGATTATGGTTAACAATGGGTGAATACGACTGAATTTGGTTGACTATATTTGATTATGCTTGACCATGTTCAACCATGGGCAACTATCATTGGCAATGGATGACCATGGTTAAAAATGATTTTACCATGGGTGACCTAGGGTTAAGCATGTTTGACAATGTTTAAATGTGGGTAACTATGTTTGATTAGGGTTGGGCATGTTTGGCCTTGTTTGACCATGGTTGACTATAGTTGACTATGGTTGATCATGTAGTACTATCATTAACAATGTTTGATTATGGATGACCATGGATGACTATTTTTTATAATGGTAGACCATGTTTGACTATGGTTGACCATGACTAACCATAGGTGAATATAGTTGAGCATGTTTAACTATTGTTGACCATGTTTGACTATGGTTGACCATGATTGAAGGGGATTATCTTTGGTTGACCATAGTTGGATTTGGTTTACTTTATTTAATTGTGATTGAATATGCTTCATATTTGTTGATTTTGGGTGACTATGGTTGACATTATTTGACCATTGTTTACTATGTTTGATCATGTTAGATGATGGTTGGCCATGGTTGATAATACAATAATGTCACATTGCAATACTAAGATGTTGATAATATGGTTATGTCACACTGTGATGTTCATTAAGGGTTATGTCACAATGTCATGTTCATTAAGGGTTATGTCGCATTATGATGTTCCTTAAGGGTTATGTTGAATTGCGACGTTGTTGAGTGGTTATGTTGCATTTCTATGTTGTTAATGCTTATGTCACATTTAGACGTTCATAAAAGGGCTATGTCACATTGCAATTTTCATTGATGTTTATGTGGAATTGCAACATTCCTCAATGGTTATGTTGCATTGTTAAATTCCTTAATGGTTATCTCACATTATGATGTTCATCCATGTTAATATTGTGCATATAAATGTTCTTCAATGTTCATGTTGCATTGTAATATTTCTTAATGGTTATGTTGCATTGGGATGGTTGTCACATTGTGATGTTCTTTGATGGCCATGCTGCATTTCAACATTCATTAAGGTTATGGTGCATTGATACTTTCCTCAATGGTTATGTTGCATTACAACATTGGCCAATGATTATGTTGGATTGTGATGTTCCTCAATGGTTATGTCTCATATTGTATGTTTGTTTTCCATTAAACAAACTTGGTGTTATCTTGAAAGGTACCTTTGTACATTGTGAAGAGTTATAAAAGAAGAGTCTCTATTTAAGGTTGAGCATGGTTTGACAATGGCTAACTATGTTTTCCTATGGTTGATCATGTTTACTATGACTGATTATGGTTGACCATATTTGACAATGGCTTTTCATGTCTGACCATGGTTTCCCATGTTTGACTACATGGTTTCCATGTTTGACCATGGTTAACCATCATTGTCCATTTTTTACTACAACTAACCATGGTTGACTATGTTTGACTATGGTTGATAATGTTTGACCATGGTTAACAATAGTTGACCACTCACTATGGTTGGCCATGTTTGACTATAATTGATTATGGTTTATTATATTTGATAATGGTTTAATATGGTGATATGAAATAGAACCGAATCAAGGAATGTGATTAAGACTTAGTACCTACAATGAAATTCGATAGAAGGTCGACAAGATATGTAAAATACAATGTAAATCTAAAGTTGAATGAGACAAAAGTGAAAAGAAATGGAAAAGAAAAACAATTAGGAGAGAAGGTTGAGGAATGGGAAGTGAAGAGCCATGGTTGTTGGCCTTCCCTTACCCCCCATCTCTCCCTATTTTCTTGTTCACTCTCATTTGCAATGGCTCTTTTGGCCATGAGAGGAAAAATGGAAGAGAGCCATGAAATATTTGTACCAAATATTGATGAAATGAAATATACTGAGCCCCATTTGAAGCGGGTTTCCTCATTTGGGTTCCAAGGTAAATTATTGTGTCAAATATGTGTTTAACTTATTTTGATGTGATCTTTGTGTGATGATATAATGATTCCAAATAGTCTTAGTGGATTTCTTCGATCATTTCTTACTATGTCACATGATCCGGATTAGATAATTATATTATTTTTGATCTATCTCACTACTTTTTGGGTGAAAAAAAATGGAGGAATCAACTTGCAGGGCCATATAGGTAGCTGGACCAAATTTGGAAATTTGGGTCCAAAAATAAATTAGAATATTCCAGAGCCATTTTGAGGGATCACAGGAATTTTGGTCCAAAACTTACTATGGAGGAAGATTCTAAATTTTACATGTCGATACCTTTCCAACGATGAAAATCATTTGTCAATCAGAGTTCATATGAGAAAGTTATGCCTCCTACAAGTTGACTTACCATATTGATCACCATGGTGCGAGTGGAGGCCACATCAACATCCATTACTTAGAAATGTGGGGCTAGACACGTAGTGTATTTTCTAAGAACATTCAATTACGTCCAAAACCTTATTAGAATTGAAGGTTGAGGAAGTCAAAATCCCATCCATAGATGGCTATCAGACTATGTTAAATACCGGGCCACTAAGAGGAGAAGAAGTTCCATTCTTTTGCATTGTATCTTGTTCTATAGTTGAGAAGAAATTTGAGTATGGTATTTTGTGATCATAATAGAGGGGAAGAGATTTTGTATCAACCATACAAAGCACAATTCAAAGGCAACTCCACAGAGAGTGCCTCTTTCTTTGCACTTGCATCATTTCTTTACCAGAGAAAAGAGAGAAGAGAAGCCTCAGATTCTAGCTGGGTTTTCTTCCGTATTAGGTTTCCCAGGTCATATATTGTTTTATTTATGGATGGTGTGAATGTGTTTTATTGTTATCTATTTTCTGCATTTTATCTATTTTATCAGTAACTAAATATTCTAGAGATCTAAGGGAAACTAACCTTAATAATAAATATTTCCTTATTTTATTAGATCTGTTGTGATGAACTATTCCAGTGGAATATCCACAAAATATTACAGATTATATTGGTATCAGAGCCAGTTTTTATTTTGGGTATTTGTGGGAAGTTGCAGGATCTAAGAATTGGCTTAAGGATAAGTCACAAAAAACCTAGCCATGGAGGATGAGTCTATTCATAATAACCCTCAAGATCCAACAAAAGAGAGAATTGAGTGGTTGCTAGCACAAGTTGTCAACATAAATTGCAATATGAACCTCCGTATGGTGCCTGTAGCAAGCAAGCTTGAACTGTTTAGAGATGATGGAGGATATAACTTAGAGAACAGATTGGAGGGGAAATCATAAAATTAGGAAGAAAAGAAGTCATAGAAAGAATATGAAAAAGAGAAGCCGAGTTCGAGTGTTGTGAACTCTTCACAATACCTATTCAATATGGAAGTGAAAGTGGACATAAAGCCACATCAAGGTGAGATCGATGCATTAAAACTGAATCATTAGTTGTAATAACTAGAAGTTTATTTTAGCATTCATCGTATAGATGAATTAAAAACGAGTAACTCGGTGGGAGGAATTAAAAACCCTCATTAAGTCTCAATTTTACCCTATTGGGTATGTAGAGGACCAATGGATCTGATGGCACTACTTCAGGTAGAGGAAGGGGTAGAGTGTACAAGAATACACCACTGAGTTTAGAAAGATGGCCATCGTGATGGGTATCTCTCCCAAGAACCCATATGTACTCCTCAAGTATCTGTGGGGCTTACACAATCATCTACGAAAGTAGGTGATGCTCTTCAATCCAAGGACGGTGGATGAGGCATGTGTACAGGAGCATTACTTGGAAAACATTGACCAAAAGAAGGGGAAACCAAGTGGTTCGAAGCAGAAAGAGAACCAGGAATATTTGAAAGAGGGGAAGAAGAAGTGAAAAGGGGCAAAGGTAATAATACAACAATCACTGCACAACAAAGTAAATATCATAGAAACCATTTCAATCTTTGCAACATTGATGGCCACACCGAGAAAAAATGTTTGAAACTACATCCAAAGATGAACCCAAAGAACTACAAGAAGGAAGGAAAGAAACTAAACCTTCTAGCCAAAGGTTCAAGCAATCAAGTTGAAATTAGGTCATATGTGGATGAAAATATTATATGCACATATGTGTAGAAGGAGGTGCATCTAAGTAGCCTTCATCAACAGGAAGAGAAGGAGATGGCCAAGCTCTTCCACATCAAGATTCAGGTCAAGAAGTCCAATATAGATGCTTTGTTCAACTTTGGTTCATAGGATAATATCATAGCAGCGGATTTGGTAAAAAATATTGGATTGGAGGTTCATAATCATCATATCCCCTATCCATTGGGTTGGGTAAATAAGGATGCAAATATAAAGGTAACAAAAAAGTGTAAGATTAAATTTGTTATAATTGTTGATTTTATTGATGAAGTGGAATTGGATGTAGTACCCATTGACGTATGTGGAGTAGTTTTTGGAAGCCTTTACATGTATATGAGGGATGTAATATTCATGCGGAGATCCAACCAATACCAACTGATCAAGGATGGGAAGTCCTACATCATCAATGCGCATAAAGGAAAGTCAAATATCTCACTTGTAAGTGTCAATCAAGCCAAGAAGTTGATTAGTTCCAGTAAGAAATATGTTTTACTTTTATTAAGAGAAAGTTAGTCTGGTGATGAGTCAATGAGAGTGAAGGCATCCCTGGATGGGTGTACTAAAGAGAAGAAACAACAGTTGGATGAGTTTCTACAAAAATACAGAGGAGTGTTCCAGGAGCCTAAAGAGATACCACCCAAGAGAGAAGTGGAGAACGAAATATAGTTGTTTCCAGACTCCCCATTGTTGAATATTGGGCTATATAAACAATATGTTCTGGAATAAAATGAAGTGAAGAAGAAATTGCAGCAGTTGTTGGAGCAGGGTGTAATTCGAACACGTACCTCACCTTGTGGGCCACCCATCATAATTGTGCCCAAGAAGGACATGACTTGGAGAATGTGTATCGATTATAGGGAATTGACCAATATTACACTAAACAATTGTTACCCCTTGCCAACGATCGATGATCTATTTGACCAGTTGCATCATGTCAAGTACCTCACTAAGAAAGATTTGAAATCAAGATATCACCAGTTACAAGTCAAATAAGAAGATAATTGGAAGACTACATTCAAGACAAGGAAAAGTTTGTATGAGTGGTTGGTTATGCCATTCATTTTATTCAATGCACCGACTACAATTATGAGACTAATGAATGTTGTTTTATGCCCTTATCTAGATTAATTTTTTATTGTTTATTTGGATGATATACTGGTGTATAGTGCTACCTGGGAGGAGCATATGCCACATCTTATGTAGGTGTTAGAGACTCTGGAAAAAAACCAGCTGCTAGAAAATTTCAAGAAATGTGAGTTCTCTCAGCAGTGTTTGGTGTATTTGGGGTATGCGAGCCAATTCCTGCAAATGTCACTGAAGTTAGGAGTTTTTTGGGAGAGACACACTACTTGCAGAAGTTCATAGATTCATTTTTAGTATTAGTTGCACCACTCCATGCCATAATATCCAGTGTCAACAGTTTCCAGCGAGGGAAGAATCAACATAAGTCCATTGATGAGTTGAAAAGAAAGATTGGTCAAGAAGCAGTGATCGCACTACCAAACTTGAAAAATCCTTTCAAAGTGGAGACAGATACAAGTGAGTATTCCATGGGAGCAGTAATGATGCAGGGAGGAAGTCTCATCTTCTATCATTATGAATTATTTCATGAGGTGGTTCTCAAATACCCTACCTGCAACAAGGAGCTCTATGACTTGGTACAAGATGTAAAAAAGTAGAAATACTATCTAATGGGAAAGGATACCATCATCCACAAAAGTCACCGACCACTATAGTATTTGCAGGACTAGAGTAATCTACAACAAACTAGACATTACAAGTGGATGGGGTTTTTATAACAATTTCATTTGGTCATAAAGTATAAAAAGGGTAGCACAAATAAGTTGGTAGACATGATTTTAGGGCCACCCACATCTAATATTATAGCTTTGGGAACTCTAATGCACATGGAGCCTTTTACCTATGATGCATGCAAAGAGGCATACATAGAAGATGAGGAATTCAAGGAGGTGTTTCAAAAAATACAAGGACAAAGTCATATAGAATAAGGTGATGGAAAGGTTTACTATCATTTCCATAATGGTCTACTCTACAAGCTCGACAAGCTATGTGTTCTTAAAGGTGAAATAATACAACTTATCAAAGAGGCTCACACCTCCAAGGTTGTAGGACATTTTGGTGTTGGGAATATGATTTCCAACTTACAGAGATATGTATATTGTCCCATAATGCAAGAATATGTAGCACAATATATTAGAGGATGTATACTTTGTTGTACCAACAAGCCCAACAACAAAAATCAAGGTCTATACCATCCCTTACATGTACCCACTTGACCTTGGGAAATCATTTCCATAGATTGTTTTAGAGGTTTACCAACAACCAGGAAGGGACATGAATATCTATTTGTGGTATTTTACATGTTCAAAAAAATGTACATTATCATGCCTTGTAAAAACACCATCACTAGACAAGAAGCAACAAAAAAATTATTTGAACAGTTCTGGGTGCACTTTGGGATACCAAGGAGCATAATCTCAGATAGGGATGATATATTTCTTAGTTCAATTTGGACTGTGTTGTGGAGAATATGGACACTAAGTTGAAGAGTTCTACAACATTCCATCCATAGGCAGATGGGTAGACAAAAGTAGTCAATAGTACTTTGGTACAGATTTTGAGGGTTTACAATCAAGCATCCGAATACCTGGGACGAAAATTTGATCTATATACAACACTCTTATAACAAAGAAGTCCACACTTCTATTGGTAAGTCCCCTTTTGAAACTTTATTTGGACATTTTCCACCTTCACCCTTAGATGTTGTATATGGAAAACAAGGAGGAGTGAGGGAGGACCTCACGGGAGATGCACTAAAAGGAAGAGAATTTTGTTGAGAATATCAGGCAGATCCATTTGCAAGTATAAGAGACATTGAAGAAGTCACATGAAAAGGACAAGGCTAGGCATGGCCAACACAGAACAGAGAAAACATTTAAAGTGGGAGATAGAGTATGCTTACAGTTGAATAAGGAAATACTACAAGCTCATGGTAATAAGATCAAGGATCTGCGGTATGGTCCTTTTGAGGTATTAGAAAATTTGGGAAATAATTCCTACAGACTTAGTCTACCCCCATACATGTACATTTACTCAGTAGTGAATGCTGATAATCTCAAACTCTATGATCCCGCCATGTTCGATCAAGAGAAGCAACAGGTCGTACTTTCCAAAGAGGATTTAGCACCAGATGCTTAGGAAAATTTAGAATAAGACATTGTTTTTCATAAGAGGTCCATAGCTACAAGACATGGGTAGAATGACCTTTGGAAGATTGGATTGAAAGGACAACTTCTAGGGAAAGAAAAATGGCACTTCAGGAGAAGGTAGAGGAAACATTTCCTCACCTCATTCATTAAATATTTTGGGGGCCAAAATCCTCCGTAAATGGGGAGGTATGATCCAGATTGGGTCATTATATTATTTTTCATCTATCTCACTACTTTTTGGATGAAAAAATTGGAGGAATAAGCTTGCAGGGCCATTTCAACGGTTGGTCCAAATTTGGAAATTTGGGTCCAAAAAATAGTCATAAATCTTTCGGATCCAATTTGAGGCATTAAAAAAGATTTTTTTAGTCCAAAACCTACTATATATGAACATTCTAAATTCTATAGGTCGATATATTTCTAACGACGTAGATCATTCATCAATAAAAGTTCATATGAGAAAGTTATGCCTCCCGCAAGTTGACCTACCATATTGATCACCATGGTGTGAGTAGATGCCATGTTGACGTCCATTAATTAGACATGTGGGACTAGCCATGCAGTGGATTTTCGAAGAAAATTATAGAAGGTCCAAAAACTTATCACAATTGAAGGTTGAGGAAGTAAAAAACCTATCCCTAGATGGCTATCAAGACATTTTAAATAAATGGCCACTAAGAGGAGAAGGTTTCCATTATTTTTCATTGTATCTTGTTCCATAGCTAAGAGGAACATCTGATATTGGTATTATGTGAGCATAATAGAGGGGGAGAGATTCTGTAACAACCATACAAGCCATAGTTCAAAGGAAACTCCACAAAGAGTGACTCTTTCTTTGTACTTGCATCATTTCTTTACAGAGAAAAGAGAGCAAATTAGCCTCACCTTGTAGCTAGGTTTTCTCCCATATTGGGTTTCCCAGGTCATATCTTATGTTATTTATGGATGGTGTGAATGTGTTTTATTATTCTCTATTTTCTACATTTTATCTATTTTATAAGTAACTAAATATTTTGTAGATCTAAGGGAAATTAAACTTAATAGTAAAGATTTCAATATTTTATTAGATTTTCTGTGACCAATAGTTCCAGTGGAATATCCATGACAATTTACCCATCATCACAATTTATTCTTGTTAAAAATAACTTAGTTTTTATTTTTTTCATAACCACAATGGCCATGAACCTCAAACCTTTCATCTACTTTGATTAATGAGATCCGAAGAGCAAATAAGCATGGTAGTCCACTCATTGAAAATGTCACATCAATTATTTAACTCAAATTACCTCTATGTGCACGTTGATTCAATGATGGTCGAGTTTTCATGCACTATATATATATATATATATATATATATATATATAACAGAGCCAACAATTTATTATGGGAGATTGAGATATCATGCTTGAGTTTATTGTCAAACCATGGGTTGATTGAAACAATATAGAAACTCAATCTATCCACCCTATTATCCAATTGGATCAACGACTGTAATGACATAGCTATTGTATATGTACATTTGAGTTTCTATTTCCAAATCCTTAAATTTAGTGGATTATTCCTTCTGCAAACCGTTGAGCTTCTTCTTGGTGATTTTCTCTTTCCTAGGAGTTATTCTCATCTTCTCTGAGAGAATTTTCATTATTGGAGCGACTATTCTCATTTTTTTTCAGTTTCCTTACTTGGGTGACTTGAACTTCACTTTCCTGGGTGATTCATCTCACAACTGGGTCATTTTTTCACAAGTCTAAGTCGTTTCTACATTTCTATGCGATTTTGTTACTTAGTTGTGCATTTAATCTTACTCACGGGCCATACAGTGGTTGTACACATATGTGGAGGAATGTGAGGGTTTATAGAAGAATTTATAGTATCTTAGACAAGCCATTATTCCGTTGGGAAACTGAATTATTTACCAATTGATTCATTTCCCTTTATAGCTAACTAAATTTCATCCCTAGTTGATTTATCTGCCACTTGGTCGACTAGTCACTTCCTAGTCAATTCATTTACTTGCTAGTTGACTTGACTCCCTTGGTTGACTTCGTCTATGGTCAATTCATCATTAATTTTTGAATTGGTTGCAGAGTATAAAGTGGTAAACTTGGTTAATTGTTTGGTTGATTTCCTCTTTTCTTGAGTTGACTTCTCAATACTTGGACATTTTATTTATTTTTTATTCAATTTAGTATGTTTTCGGTTCAAGTTAAATATTTAGTTGACTAGTCTCTTCACTTGGTCAATCTCATTCACATGGTTTACTAGACAAGGAGCTGAGTCGTCCTATTTCATAAGTTGGTCAATTGGCTCTCCTACCTTGTCGATCTCATTCATGTAGAGTTAAGCCAACTTCAACTCATTGTCATTCATCTCTAGAGGAAGGAATGGTCTAAGGTAATAGGGTTATGGATAGGTTTCCAAAAGTGAGAACAATTTTAGAGGTGAATAAGAATTGAAGGACTTCTTTAGAATTTTGTATAGTGATAGTGATCCTAGCCTGTAGCCTATGCACATAGTGGAAACATGGGATGGTCAATCATAGAGAAAGAAGACACACAAATTGATATTTTTTATTCCCTTCATATCTTTGTACCCAAATCTTAGTCTGCATCTTAGTACAGTGGATGAAGAAATATCAAATTCATGGAACTGCAAATTTGTGATATGCATTTCTACAAAAGGAAAATTCCATCACCATGGAACTCATGGGTGGTTTGAATATCAAGTGCATATAAGAGACTTGGAAGTGGGAACCTATTGATATGGTAAATTGAGTGTCTCACACCTGCCTTAGAGGAAAATTGCAATAGAGAACATGGGCCTGGTAACTGGTTCATGAATAGATTTACATGCATTATGAGTAATAGTGAGCCCAGAGAAGTTAAACTCCAACCAGACAGAAACACATAAACCAAAACTCAACCTTGATTGGCATATTGGATAGCAAGATACATTTTTTTTCATATTGTTAGTTTTTGTGTCCAGGTTACGACTAGGATTAGCAGTAAAGAGAAGATAGGTCCTTTTACGAGGAATAAAACAAAGGATTAGTGTCCTTTATGATAATAGAGCACTCTATCTTAGACTAATGTAGGTAAATAATAATCAGCACACTAGTATAAGTAGTGGATTAGGATTAGGGTTGGAGAGTAAATTCTCTAGGGACATTGAAACTGAAACTAAGATTCACTAGTGAGAGCTAAATCTATCACTAGCAAGGAGTTATTTCCAAGAAATATCCTCTAAAAAAAGAGTCAAGCATGAGGTCTCACTGGATAAAGTGGGGTGATATCCCATCTCCTCTTTTTTTGGTGTTTGTGGAATACTACGTGTACGATGCTTTTGAAAGTGAAAAGGTATTTGGGTGGCATCACTTCTCATATATTTGAGCTTAGTTCCCCTTCCCATATGTGTGTTCCTGACCCATGAATATTCTTCTTGGTCGATGATTGTGGAGTGGTATCCTTATTTTCCATTCCTAGGGAATATACAGACGTGATTGCGAGTGGGAATTTCTTATGATACTTGAGATACACATCAAATCCCCATTTCAACTCCCCCAAGGGGGTGCCCATCTCCACAAGGGTACTTGGTATAGAAAGGACTATTACATGTGGGTTACTATAACTATATCTAACACCTTCACCAACCAGATATTGGGGACTTGACATCCCCCAAGGTTTGGTTTTCGAAAGGATCCCTTTATCCATTGGTTTGTCTATTGATGTATTAGATTTTCTAGGGTTGTTCTATTTGGTTTCATGTCTATTAGACCATAGGTTGATTGTATTCCTTTGTTAAAACACATTTATTCACTGTGGCTAACCAAACACTTTGTCGATCATGTAGAAAATGTGGCCTTCCTCCTAAGGGGAAAGAACCACCACTTGTTAGGTGAAGGTTGTTGTCTTCTATAGATGACATTGATCCAATGGAAATAAAGAGGATTTTATCAAGTTTTGAGGAGATTAAGAATGTAGATATTGAAGTGGTAAATTAAAGTTCTCCACAAAACGTCTATCCTCCTTTGACTGATCCTTGGGACCCCAATCAGGGATGATTTTAGGGGATGAATTTCGCTTATGGGCTAATTTTCCATGGTTTTTCCAAAAACAAGATTCGTTATTTTAAAAATGATTCTCCCAAATTCTATAGGATAAAATTATTTTACCTTAAAAATTGCCAAAATTTTATAAAAAGTATATTAAATCCTTAGAAATTTGAATATTTTTACAAAAATATCGCCAATCATTTATCGTTGGCATATGAAGGATTAGTAAGATTCACCAAGGTTTCTACATTTTAAAATAAATTTCTATCCTTAAAATCATCCCTAGACCCCATAATCCTTAGAGTGAATGAGTCGTTTAGTGAATCTTTTTCATTTTTTAGTAATCCTCACATGATGTCAGGAGTGAACCATTCATAGAGTACACTAGAGCCTACAATATCATCACTAAGTTTAATTGGAGGAGTCTTAATGATGCCCTCCTTACTATTGGAGTTACTTCACACACACCTATGATTTATTTTTCCTAAGGTTTTTCCTTGTTTATTAGTCATTATCTAGTCTCCTATATTTTAGGAAGAATATTCCTCAAGGGAGAATATTCTCTTTAGTTTGACTAGTTGAGTGGAGTCTAGATGATGCATTGGTTTTGTCACCATGCAACATTGGGATCATTACCAGCTAATGTGCATTAGCCTTGGTATCATCACAATACTAGTGTTGGTTGTGGAGCCTGATTATCTTCCTGATTCAGAGGTATTTTGTTTTCAGTCATGTTTATACCCCATGAAGACTTTACACCCCAGAAGTATGTACACTCTTCCACGCAGGGGACTGCAGAGGGGCGTTACCCCCTCTGTGGGGTTCGGGGGGGATATCCCCCTAGCTAGGGGGTCCGAGGGAAAGTGGCCCCCCTGAGGAAAAATTGCCTTGTAAATGTATATTGTAATTTCATTGTAAATATGGACCGTTCATTATAAGGTCACAGATCTAACGGTAGAAATTATGTTAGGATTTTTTCCCTAGAAGGAAACCCTCTGTTATGAGGGATATGTATTGCGGCTATGCATTGTGGTGAAGATTGTATTTTGAGACGAGAGACTGTGAGAGAAACAAGAGGAATTTAGATCGGGTTTGTTGTAGGTTGTATCTCTTCATTTGTTGGATAATAAGAAAGGAAGGACCTGGAAATTTCTCTGGTGGACGTAGCCCACACTGGGTGAACCACGGAAATCTATGTCTCTATTGTATTGTGTATCTTCTATGTTTTGTTTCTGCATTTGTTTTATTTTATTGCTCCATGGTCCTGTTTTTCTAACAACTGGTATCAGAGCGAAAGGTAACTCACAGGAAAGGAGGGTTCCTGGTTCGAGTGGGAGCAATGGAAGAAGATGGAAAGTTTAGGGTCGAGAAATTTAACGGCCAAAACTAACAGTTAAATGGAAGATACAAATGGACGATTATTTATATCAGAAGGATCTATTCCTACCATTGAGCAGAGTAGCAAAGAAGCCGACGGCTATGAAGGATGAAGAATGGGAGATTCTTGACATAAAGTCTCTAGGAACGATACAGCTGAGCCTGGCAGCGTCGGTGGCTTTCAATATTTCGAAAGAAAAGACAATGAAGGATTTGATGGAAATAGTGGCTAAATTGTATGAAAAACCCTCAGCATCCAATAAGGTATTTCTAAAGAAGAGATTATTTAATATAAAGATGTCAGAAGGTGGGTTTGTTGCAGATAATTTAAATGATTTTAATACGGTTACTAATCAACTAAGTTCTGTAAAAGTGGACTTTGATGATGAGGTCAGGGCTCTTCTAATCTTGTGCTCATTGCCAGAAAGATGGAATGGCTTGGTCATGGCTGTAAGTAATTATGTCTCTGGTTCAAATACTTTAAAATTTGATGATGTTATTGGTGTTATCCTTAGTGAGGAAATGCAACGAAAAAGCATAGGTGAGACACCAGGTAATGCATTGAACATGGAGAGCTAGGGAAGACAAAAGGATAGAGTAAAGGGAGCAAGGAACCGCGAGAATTATAGGAAGGGCGGATCCAAATCCAGACTTGGAAAGATAGAGTGCTGGAATTGTGGGAAGAAAGGACATCTGAAGAAAGACTACAGAGCTCCAAAGAAACAAAGAGATGGCCATCAGGAGAGAAATCATGAAGCAAATGTAACAGGTGATGTGTTACAAGATGATTTGATTCTTTCTGTAGATAATATTTTTGAGTCTTGGGTAGTAGATTTAGGGGCTTCATTTCATGCCATACCCGATAGGAAACATTTTCTAAATTATGTTCAAGGTGATTTTGGACAGGTTCATTTGGGTGATGATGCACCATGAAAAATTGTTGGAATGGGAAAGGTAAAAATAAAGCAACGCAATGGAAACCAATGGTTGTTGAAAGAGGCAAGATATGTTCCAGAATTAAGGAAAAATGAAATTTCAACAGGGCATTTGGCAAGTGAAGGTTGTATATCCATATTTACAGATAAGACGTGGAAGGTCATCAAAGGATCATTGGTGATAGCAAAAGGAGAGAAGGTAGGTACATTGTATTTGTGCACTGGTAATACCGACTCTTCTATCTCTTTAGCTTCTACAAGAGTGGATACAACATTGTGGAATCATAGGCTTGGACACATGAGTGAGAAGGGTATACAGATACTTCACAAAATAAATTTTTTTCCAGATCTTAAACAAATTGATTTGGACATCTATGAGCATTGTGTTTATGGAAAACATAAGAGACTCAGATTTATCAGAGTCAGAAAAGAAAAGAAGAATGAAAGGTTATATCGTGTGCATACAGATGTATGGGGACCATTTTAGGTATCATCTCTTGGTGGATCTCATTATTATGTTACTTTTATTGATGATGCAACTAGAAAAACTTGGGTTTATTGCATTCGACAAAAATATGGTATTTTTTATGCTTTTAAAAAATGGAAAGCTTTGGTTGAGAATGAGACAGGAAAAAGTTTGAATTGTCTCAGATAAGATAATGGAGGTGAATGTTGCAGCAAGGAGTTTGATGATTATTGTTCATACCATGGGATTCGTTGAGAGAAGACAGTTCTAAGAACACCACAAGAAAATGGTGTGTCAGAAAGGATGAACGGGACAATCATGGAGCATGCAAGGAGTATGAGATTGCATGTTGGTTTGCCCTTACAATTCTGGGAAAATGTTGTAGATAGTGTTGTTTACTTAATAAATAGAGGACCTTCAATCTCTTTGGATGGTATAATTCCAGAGGAGGAATGGATAGGAAAAAAGGTAAACTATTCTTTTTTGAAAACTTTTGGTTGTGAAGCATTTGTCCATATTGATAAAGAAAATAGAACAAAGCTTGAGGCAAAATCCAAGAAGTGTACCTTTATTGGATACGGTGTTAATGATTTTGGTTATCACTTATGGGATTATGAAAATAACAAAATCATTAGGAGTAGAGATGTCATATTCATGAGAAGGTCATGTACAAAGATCAGTTGCAAGGAAAGAAACAGGAAAAATAAAAACAAGAATACACAGTGCTTGATGAGATCACTGAAAAGGAAATTCCAAAGGAACAAGAAAATCAAAATGTACAAAAACAGTAGTAACAGGTACCTCAAACACCTTCAAGTGTTGTTAGAAAAATATACTAGTTTAAGTATACCCCTTGAATGATACTCTCCTTCATTGTATTATTTATTGTTGACTGATTCTGGTGAACCAGAATGTTATGAAGAGGCAATGCAGGTAGACACCAAAAAGAACTGGGAGCAAGGCATGAAAGAGGAAATGGATTCCTTGGTAAATAACCATACTTGGGACTTGGTTCAGTTGCTTGCAGGAAAAAGAGCATTGCAGAATAAATGGATTTACAAGTTCAAGGAAGAAGATGGAGGAATAAAGAGGTACAAGGCTAGACTTGTTGTAAAGGGGTTTGCACAAAAGAAAGGTATAGATTTTAATGAAATATTTTCTCCTATTGTTAAAATGAATTCAATTAGGACTAGTTTAAGTCTTGTGGTAGTAGAAGATTTTCATCTTGAACAATTAGATGTTAAAACAACTTTTCTCCATGGGGATTTGGAGGAAGAGATTTATATGCAGCAACCACAGGGGTATGAGGTCAAAGGGAAGGAGAATTTGGTATGCAGGTTGAAGAAGATCTTGTATGGCCTAAAGAAAGCTCCAAGGCAATGATATTTGAAGTTTCACAGCTTTATGCCAGAACAGGGTTATAGTAGATGTCATTCTGATCACTGTGTTTATTTCAAAAAGATAGAAAATGGAAGCTATATTATCTTGCTATTATATGTAGATGACATGCTTGTTGCAGGGTCTAATATGCAGGATATAAATGTGCTCAATAAAAAATTATCTAATTTAGTTGCGGTGAAGGATTTGGGTGCTGCAAAGAAAATCCCTGGTATGAGAATAACAAGAGATAGGAAAAATCAGAAATTGACATTATATCAGGGTGAGTACATAGAGAAGGTGTTGGAAAGATTCAGAATGCACAATGAAAAACCAGTTAGTACACCTTTAGCCAACCATTTCAAATTAACTAAGGAAATGTGTCCCAAGACATAGGAGGAGATAAAATACATGTCCAGGGTCCCTTATTCATCAACATTTGGCATCTTGATGTATGCAGTGGTTTGCACAAGACCATATATTGCACATGCAGTGGGAGTTGTGAGCAGGTATATGAAAAATCTAGGTAAAGAACATTGGGTGGAAGTAAAGTGGATTCTCAGGTATTTGAAAGGTATTGCTACTCATGAATTATGTTTTGGAGGTTCATACACTCTTCTACAGGGATATGTTGACTCAAATATGGCAGGTGATAAAGATAGCAGGAGGACACCACAAGGTATGTTTTTACTATAGGTGGAACAACCATTAGTTGGATTTTGAAACTACAAAAGGTTGTTTCACTTTCAACAATAGAGTCAGAGTATGTTGCTACTACAGAGGCTAGTAAAGAGATGATTTGGTTACAAAGGTTTATGGAAGAATTGAGAAAGAAGAAGGAGAATAATAGGTTGTACTATGACAATGAGAGTGTCATTCATCTTGCAAAGAACTCAACCTTCCAGTCGAAGACTAATCATATACAGTTGAGGTACCACTTCATACAATCTGCCTTGGAAGATGGACATTTGAAGTTGGAAAAGATACACACTAGCCATAATCCTGCAGATATGTTAACAAAGGGAGTAACTAGGGAGAAACTGAGTTCCTGCTTAGTTTCAGTTGGTATTCAAGAATGAAGATGAAGATGATAAATTTTCCAGGTCCAAGAAGGTTCAGAGTCCAACATATACAACAGCGGTGGAGTTGTTGAGATTAGTCTCCAAGTGGGAGATTGTTGGTTGTGGAGCCTGATTATCTTCCTGATTTAGAGGTATTTTGTTTTAAGCCGTGTTTATACCCCATGAATACTTTACACCCTAGAATTATGTACACTCTTCCACGCGGGGGAGTGCAGAGGGGGGTTACCCCCTCTGTAGGGTTCGGGGGTGAAGCCCCCAAAGGAAAAATTGCCTTGTAAATGTATATTGTAATTTCATTGTAAATATGGACCATTCATTATAAGGTTTTAGATATAACAGTAGAAATTATGTTAGGATTTTTTACCCTAGAAGGCAACCCTATGTTATGAGGGAAATGTATTGTGGCTATGCATTATGGTGAATATTGTATTCTGAGACGAGAGACTGTGAGAGAAAGAAGAGGAAGTTACAGTAGGTTTGTTGTACCTTGTATCTATTCATTTGTTGGATAATAATAAAGGAAGGACCTAGCAATTTCTCAGGTGGATGTAGCCCACACTGGGTGAACCACGTAAATCTGTGTCTCTATTGTATTGTGTATCTTCTGTGTTTTGTTTCTGCATTTGTTTTATTTTATTACTCCACAGTCCTGTTTTTATAACAACTAGCGCATTACCCATAATTCCTTGATCTCCTCCTCACTTCACTCTATTTTAGTCAGTTAACTGAAGACTGGTAGACTAGTTAACTCGGCTAGATGGTAGTTCACTCTTGTAACTGCCTGAGAGACTAGACTAGGTGGCATTTTACTCCTGTAACTGCTGGTGTGTGTCGAGATCACTCTAGAACACCACTATGGAATATTGGATTCTCATCTAGTGTGCATTGGTTGAGTTATACAGAGTATATCATGTGTAAATTATTCATTATTCATTACGGTTAATGCAAATTCTTCCATTCTTCCTCTCTTGCTTCTTCTTTCTCAAGTTCTCTTTGCAAATGTGTGTGGTATTTTATAGATAGATATATTATGTGCAGGTTCAACACATTTACATGGTATCAGAGCCAATGGACTACTGAGAAAAATATACACCAAATTATTTTTGTAGGTACCAAATATTGAAGACAGAGGAAAAAATAGAATTCCCAAAATAATTCATTCTTACACCTTACAATTACCTTGCATGGAAGGAGAGAATAATCATGCATCTACGAACCAGAGGATTGTACAAGTTAAACTTGAATACAGAGACATAACCAACATCAACCATAGAAAAATCTAAGTATCTAAATCGAATGGATGAAGCATTTAGAACAATTTGCAGTCTCATCTCTCCCCATATCCTTTTTCACATATCTTCCTGTAAAACCCTCAATGAAGCCTGGACCACCTTGGAAGGGATCTTTCAAAAATAGGATGAGATGAGGGGACACATTCTTGAGGTGGAATTTATCACATTGGATCAGCAAATATTCGACGATATCCAAGATTTATTTACAAAATACAAGGATTTACTATCACAACTCAAAGCTTGTGGGGTTGATAAATCTATGGAGGAGAAACAAATAGTTCTCACCATTCTCTCCAAACTTGGTCCTGGATTCTCCATGTTCATATCCACATTCAATTCAGTCAAATTCGCCTCTGGATCCACCTAGAAGATGCCTTCTCTTGAGGAATTTATCAAATCCCTGACACAAGAGCAAACCAAGCTCATCAACATGGGAAAAATCAAAGGCCCAAAAGTGCATGCAATTACTATGCAAGATGGAAGCCATCAATATCACAAATCTACAGATAAAGACAAAAGGAAATCTCATGAAAATATGAAGAAGGAAGGGTACTCAAAACCCTTCACCGATGCCTCTAGATCCAAAGGTGGAAAGGGAAGAAAAGGGGAGAAATGCACATAATGCCATAAAGGATTCCATCTAGAATCTGCATGCATGAAAAAAATATAGATCTAATGAATCAAATAATTAAAAAAAATAACCTTGGATATATCATCCCTGAAGGTTCCAAGAAGAATAAGCTAGAAGATCAGAATCCCAAGAAAGGGAATTCTAGCCATGCCTTGATTTCCATCAATTCCTCTCTCGATGCTTGGATCGTAGATTTAGGAGAATGACATCACATGGATGCCAAAAAAGTAGTATATTCTTCATTGGATGCATGAAAAGGTCCTCCTATTATGTGTAACACACCCACTACCATAATTTAAAAATTTTGGGATTAATATCCGATACATGGGAAATCTCCCTAAACTTCGCATCAGCGAAATTCCAATCCCCGGTTCTATATCGGGATATCGCGACTCGGGAGTTCGCGATTCACGCGAACAAAAATTACATACACAACAAAACCCCGATCCCCGATGGTCAACGGGTCAACACTTCCCTCTATCGGAGATTACCCTATCGGGAAATCGGCTCATGAAATGTCGTGGTTCACTTACACGGTGAATCCCCGAACCCCGAACCCCGATATGCTTCTACCTGTACTCCACTAGCGATCGCGGTCCCACACGCCACGTCACCTCGGGATTTCATGGATCACGAATCCGCGATGCATGACTCTTTGACGTCGAGAACCCCGATTCTCCGAACGCCCAAACCCCGAAGTCCGATGCCACCAGTCCTCCACTCAGCTAACGGGAAATCACGATTCGGGACACC
>ML777719.1:19681-61282 GCA_009831015.1 Picea engelmannii
CACATCCCCTCTCAGCAGTTCTGCAATAAATTCAATAATATTCAATCTATCATTTACATCACATATTCATACTTATGAGTTTTTCCATAGTCCTTGGCTAGTTCAGTTATATTTACAATCTGGGGAAAACAGGGTGTTACATTATGATGGGGGACAACTCTCTAGTTGAGGTCACCGACAAAGGAAGGATTGAACTCACCAACAAAATCTTCGAGAATGTGTTGCACGTTTGAAAAATTTCTGTAAATATTCTCTATGTGTATCAGATGATGAATTTTAGCACCAGAAAGAAATTCATATTCACACATAATGCAGTGGAAATGTATGACATGCAAACCAATTCCAGGGTTTCTAGCGGTGAGGTAAGTCATCAATCTAAATTGTATACATTTTCTGAATTTATTGAACCGAATTATGCTTTACTACTTACCCATGTTGATGAAAGTAGTAGGATATGGAACGAAAGGTTCGGGAATTTCAATTTCAAATATATGAAAAAACTTAGCAAGAAAATATTGGTTGATGGTCTACTAGACATCCATTTCTCCAAAGGAATCTGTGAAGGATGTGTTCTTGGAAAACACCCTCAAGAGAAATTTGGCAAAGGAAAGACTCATAGAGCTTCCTCTCCTTTACATATGATCCATAGTGACCTCATGGGTCCTTTTCTTCATCCATCAATCAACAAAGCGAGGTTTGTTATCATTTTTTTGATTATTTCTCACGTTTCACATGGATTTACTTTCTTAGGAAAAAATCCGAGGTCTTTCAACACCTGAAAGATTTCAAAGCCCTGGTTGAGATACAGTCAGAAGATAAAATCAAAGTCCTCCAAACTGATAACGGGGGAGGGTATGTCAATCATGAGATCCAAAATATTTTTCATGAGCCAGGGATTCATTTGCAGCACATGGTTCCCTATACTCCACAACAAAACATAGTTGCTGAGCGAAAAAAAAAATCTATAAAAGAGATGGCATCTTTCATGCTACATGCAAAGTCACTACCAAAGAGACTATGGGCCAAAGCACTTCATTGTGAAACCTACATCCAAAATAGATATCCCCATAGATATTTCAAGGATAATACCCCCTATGAGGCTTGGAGTGGCCTCAAACCGAAAGTGACCCACTTTCGTATTTTTGGTTCACGTGCATGGGCCCAGATTCCCTATGAAAAGAGAAAGGCACTTGATCCACAGAGCACTGAGTGTATCTTTGTTGGATACCCCGACAGTGTGAAGGATTAAAGACTTATTGATATTTCCTTGGTCTGACTCATCATTGAATGAAGTGTCCAATTCAAGGAAAGTGTCTCGCATGTACCTCAACAATCACATGCAGACACCTTCATTCTTCCACCTGTCTGAGATGATGAACATGCACATGCCAACTCTTCTTCATATGAGAGTTATGATTCAAAGGATTCAGATGATTCATATACAAATTCAATATAGTCAGATGGAAATTCAGTTCATCCAGATGCAGATGCAGAGTGATGCAGGAGCGTCACTCCCAAGCCAGCCATGCGCTAGCCAACCAACCAACACAATGCACATTCAATGAAGGAGGAGAGGCACAGCCCTCTTGTTTCAAATTTTGAATTTGAAATCAATGTGATTAATGTTTTGTAAGGCCGTGGAGCCATAAAGCTATGCCTTTGAGCAAGTTGTAGTTAAATAAGTCCATTAATGGTTGTAAGGCTGGGATCTAGCTCCGATCTATACTAGGCAACCATTTAATTGTGAATTCAATGTAATTGAATGAGAATAGGTGAGATGGAGGGAAGAGATCGAAGAGCCCCCTCATGTAAAATATATTTTGATCTTGTTTAGAGTTAGAGTAGAGATATAGGAGAGCTCTGCGAGAGTTAGAGTAAAGGAGAAAAGGAGTCGAGACTCTGTCAATATCTGAGGTCAAGAACACCTTGTAAAGGAGGCATTTCATATTAATATAAAGAGCAGATTCCCTGCATGAGTTTTTGTGTGTCTTTATGTGTTTATGAATGTCTTTGTGTGTTCTTTATATGTTGTAGAAGTGCATTTGCAGGGACAGATAGGTTCTGCTATCTGTGGGTTCCTTGATTTTAGGTTTTGGGTTCTTTGAGGCTTCATGCCAAGAGGGTGTGATAGAATGTTGCGGGTTCTGAAAGCCAGTGCATAGATGCACTCCTAAATTCTGTGGAATTTGGGCAAGGATGTGCCAAGAGGGTGCACTAGCCGAAGTCATTGGCTCAAGGAGGAAACCTCAAGGTTGTTGAACACCTTGGAGGAGGGACTGTGCAGAGGAGGACACAACAAAAGACAGAATCACCAAGGGGTTCTGTAGAGCTCTTCCAGGAGGGCATCGAGCAGGTGTAGATTGTGCACAAGAGAACTCTACTATGAGTTCAAAGGGAAACCAAAATCACTGAGGATTCTATAGAGATCTTCCAGGAAGGCATTGAGTAGGTGCCTGTGTGCACAAAGAGAACTCCTTTGAGTTCTGGAATAGAGAGTGTTCAAGGAGGAGACCTTCTGAGGGTTACTGAACACCCTATAGGCTCAACAAAGAGTGCTTGAGTAGGAAGAGGCCAAGAGGGCACTTCCATCCCTTCAAGAAGAAAAAAAAAGGTTAATCCCTTAGAGGTATGAGAAATAGAGAAGCTCAGGATGGATAACAAATTCGTGTGTGCAAGGAACCTGCAAGGAGTGCAAAGGTCAAAGAATCCTTTAAGGATTCAAAGAGGACAAAGCTCAGGAGGAGTAGTGATTTCACGCATAGGCCCATAGCTGTAAGGAGGAGAAGAAAAGCCAAGAAAACCCTTTGGAGGGTTTGAGTTCGAGGAAGCTTGGGAGGGTCAGCGGTTTCAAGAACGTCGATAGAAGCTAAAGTCCCAAGCTTAGTAGCAGAAAGTAAAGGCCGAGGCCTTTGATAATTGGAAAATCTTCCAAGGAAGGAAGAAGAGTGCACAAGGGAGAAGCTATAGCTACTATCAGATCCTGCATAGATTGTCGACAGTCGTCAGATATGGGAGAAGGTGCACACGAGTTAATCTCGCATATGAGCTGAGCAGAGGCTCGTCAAAGTCCCAAAACGGTAGAGGCATCGGGATTTCAGAGTTTGGGGATCAAAGCGTATAGGGGTCATGGAATCGTTGCATCGCGATCTCCTGATCTGTGACATATCGAAAATATCAAGACCGTCTATCGTTGAAGAGGACGTGTAGCAGTAATCCGAGGACCCATCAAGGTTTCGGATATTGGGAGAGAGAGAGGTAGGGTTTGGGAGAGAGGAAGTCTCAACTCACGAAGTTGTGAAGACATCAAAGCCGTCCATTTGCGGAGGATGTCTGTCACGAGATCCTCGTATTTTAGGGATTCAGGCATCAAAGTGCAGAACGAAGGAGTCTTTCGACTTCACAACTTGCGAAGTCTCGAAGTGATCAGGGTCGTCCATCTATGGAGGATGTGTGGCAGTGATTGGGGAGCTACCAAAAGTTCGAATACCGAGAGTTTAAAGGACTAGGGATCAGTGTCGTTGGGGTCAAAATCCTGAAACATCGAGAGTATAGGGACCGTCCTACAGGAGGACATGTTATGACGATTGAGGCATCGGGAAAATACCCGGAAGGATTATACCGTATTTCGGCATATTGGGATTTAGGATTTTGGAAGTCCTAAAGACAAGAATTCTGGATCTTGGGGATGAAAACCCCAAAGTCGTGAAATGTGATGTAGTGAGGAGTGGGGCTGTGGTCACACCTATTATCGGGATTTTGGGGATCAACATTTTGGCCATTCCGAAGATAGAATCGGGACGCTTGGCGTCGGAAGTCTCGAAGTCGCGAAGCGATGTGATTTTGGAGGTAGGCTATGGTCAAAAGGAAGGTGGTCACATGGAACAGGGTTTGGCCAGGGGCTAACCACCAATTCGACAGATCGACATTTCAGGTGTCGGGAAATCGAAGAGTCAAGGAAACTTGACATCAGGACTCGTGGAGTCTCGAAGATCGAATTTCCATTTCAGGAAAAGGGTCGCGGTTGTGTTGGAGGTTGTGGGGAAGTTGAAGGACCTGTGGATCGAATAATGAGGTTCCGATAGGGATCCAAAAAAGCCACTTCGGCTCAAGGAAGATTTGAAACAATCCTGTGAGTGGATCTCGGCCCGAGGGTCAGGGGTCTGCACCAAGTAGGTATCAGAGATTGACTCTGTTTATATATTGTAGGCAGAGGAAGTGAGAGGAGAAAGAGTACTCTGATACACATCAGTTTGGTATTAGAGGAAGGTAGAGTATTGAGACTCTGTCAAGAATACAGTCGGGAGGACTGTAGGGGATGCTGGAAGCACTCAGGGTTACAGAGTGACAACAACAGGTTTTCCAGGAGGGTAGACAGAATGCAGGAAAATGGCCACTAAAGGCCATAGATGCGATGGAAAGAAGATCCATCAACAGCTAAGCAAAGCTGAGATGGATAAAGAGCTCACCAAGATCGGAGCGAGGATTAAGGAACTTGCACTACAGATGCAACAGGATGTAAGATCACATTGGGTGTATGAATGGCCCATGAGGACAAAGGTAAAATGGCCAGTCAAGGAGATGTTGGCCAGAAGACAGCGGAGGATGTTGAAAATGTGGCTGAGGCATGTTGAAAGCCTCAGAGATGAAGAGGAGATGGTTCATGTATGTGAGCTAGAAGCTGGGAGAAATATCAGTGATGAGGATGAACTGAGATCATTGGAATATCTCAGAGACTGCCAATGGGGCAGAACAAAAATTTCCAATTGCCAGGTGGGCAATGAGATGAGATCATTGTGGGATCTCATAGACTGTCAGGAGGACAGCAGGGAAATTTCAGATTTCCAGGTGGGCAATGAGTTGAGATCATTGCGGGATATGATAGACTATCAGGGGGGTAGCAGAGAACTCCCATACTTCCAGGAGGGCAAGGGAGAGAAGATGAGCTCAGAAATGAGTTTAGATCAACAAGGAAATATGATAGAGGAAGATCAGAAGAGCATTCTGATGATTGGAGGAATTCAGATATTCCTGCGATTGAGCCCAATCTAGGCAATAGTTTGTGTTGCAGATGCAGCAACAGGGGAAAGACAACCAGCTGTGACTGTCAGAGAAATGGAGCAGACATCAGAGGATGCCCAAGCAGAGGAAGATGAGCATTCCAAGGAATGGCTCAACATTTTCAGCCAGGAAGCTGAGAAGACTGTAGCATTGGAGCTTGCAAAAAAAAAATAAGAATAGGCAGACATCATGAGCTTTGTTTATCTGTGCGAGTAGATTGAAACCTTGGAGATAAGGGTGACAGTGCAGAGAATGCACATCCAACAAGTCAAGTTGGAAGCAGATGCAGGAGGAGGATACCAGCCCAAGGAGCAGCTGGGAGAGGTTGGACTTGAGCCAACACAAAGAGATATGGAAGCAGTAGAGCTGTCACAGGGAAAAGTTGAGAAGTAGCTCAGTGATAGGACTGCGAAGCTGAACTTTGCAACAGAGTGGACACTCAGTGCCACAGAGGATGAAGAGGATGACATGGGAGATCATGATGATCTATCCATTTGTAGAGAAGAAATGTAGTCGAGGAGACTGCATACATAGAGCTAGCCATGGGAGTAGCTAGACGAGGAGATAGAGTAGGTCAGGAGGCTGATGTTTAAGTCAGGACAAGAGACTGCTAGTAGAGAAAGGCTGAGCAGAAGGGAGACAGCAAAAGCAGTAGAAGCAACAACAACAACAACAACAGAGAAGTGGAGTAGATGAACAACTCCAGAGGACTGTTTCGGATCCAGGACGATTTCAACAGTGGCACTAGGGAGCTCATGAGCAGAAGCTCATGAATTTTTTGTAGTAGAGGAGTATGATGCAGGAGAATATCTCCCAAGCCAGCCATGCACCAGCTAGCCAGCTAGCATAGTGTGCATTCAATGAAGGAGGAGAGGCACAACCCGCTCGTTTCAAATTTTGAATTTGAAATCAATGTAATTAATGTTTTGTAAGGATGTGGAGCCATAAAGCTATTCCTTTAATGGTTGTAAGGCTGGGATATAGCTCCGATATGGACTAGACAACCATTTAATTGTGAATTCAATGTAATTGAATGAGAGTAGGTGATATGGAGGGAAGAGCTCAAAGAGCCCCCTCATGTAAAAGATCTTTCGATCTTGTTTAGAGTTAGAGTAGAGATATAGGAGAGCTCTGCGAGAGTTAGAGTAGAGGAGAGAAGGATACGAGACTCTATCAAAGTCTGAGCTCAAGAACACCTTGTAAAGGAGGCATTTCATATTAATATAAAGAGCAGATTTCCTGCATGAGTTTCTGTGTGTCTTTATGTGTTTATGAATGTATTTGTGTGTTATTTATATGCTGTAGAAGTGCATTTGCAGGGACAGATAGGTTCTGCTATATGTGGGTTCTTTGATTTTAGGTTTTGGGTTCTTTGAGGCTTCATGCCAAGAGGGTGTGACAAAACACTGCAGGTTCTGAAAGCCAATGCATAGATGCACTCCTGAATTCTGTGGAATTTGGGCAAGGACGTGCCAGGAGGGTGCACCAGCCAAAGTCATTGGCTCAAGGAGGAAACCTCAAGGTTGTTGAACACCTTGGAGGAGGGACTGTGCAGAGGAGGACATAGCAAAAGATAGAATCACCGAGGGGTTCTGTAGAGCTCTTCCAGGAGGGCATCAAGCAGGTGCATATTGTGCACAGGAGAACTCTACTATGAGTTCAAAGGGAAACCAGAATCACTGAGGATTCTATAGAGCTCTGCCAGGAAGGCATTGAGCAGGTGCGTGTGTGAACAAAGAGAACTCCTTTGAGTTCTGGAATAGATAGCTTCCAAGGAGGAGACCTTCTTAGAGTTACTGAACACCCTGTAGGCTCAACAAAGAGTGCTTGAGTAGGAAGAGGCCAAGAGGTCACTTCCATCCCTTCAAGGAGAAAAAAAAAAGGGTTAAATCCCTTAGAGGTTTGAGCAACAGAGAAGCTTAGGACGGATAGCACCTTCGTGTGTGCAGGGACCGTGCAAGGAGTGCATAGGTCAAAGAATCCTTTAAGGATTCAAAGAGGACAAAGCTCAGGAAGAGTAGCACTTTCACGCATAGGCCCATAGCTATAAGGAGGAGTAGAAAAGCCAGGAAAACCCTTTGGAGGGTTTGAGTTTGAGGAAGCTCAGGAGGGTTAGTGGTTTCAAGAACACTGACAGAAGTTGAAGTCGCAAGCTTCATAGCAGAAAGTAAAGGCCGAGGCCTTTGATAATTGGAAAATCTTCCAAGGTAGGAAGAAGAGCGCACAAGGGAGAAGCTACAACTACCATCATATCCCATGCAGATCGTCGATAATTGCCAGATCTGGGAGAAGGTGCGCGGGAGTTAATATTTCATATGAGCTGAGTGGAGGCTCGTTAAAGTCCCAAAACGATAGAGGCATTGGGATTTTGGAGTTCGAGGATCAGAGCATATAGGGGCTGTGGAATCGCTGCATCACGATCTCCTGATCCACGACGTCCCAAAAAGATCAGGACCATCCATCGTTGAAGAGGATGCGTGGCGGTAATCCGAGGACCCATCAGGGTTTCAGATACCAGGAGACAGAGAGGTAGGAGTTCGGGAGAGAGGAAGTATCGACTCACGAAGTCCCAAATACAAAAGAGTCATCCATCTGCAAAGGATGCATGTCACAAGATCCTCCTATTTCAGGGATTTGGGCATCGAAGAGCGGAACAGAGGAGTCTTTCGACTTCGCAACTTGTGAAGTCCCGAAGAGATCAGGGCCATCCATCTATGGAGGACGCGTGGCAGTGATTGGGGAGCTACCAAAATTTTGGATACCGGGAGTTCAAAGGACTAGGGATCAATGTCGTTGGGGTCAAAGTCACGAAACACTGAGAGTATTGGGACCGTCCTACAGGAGGACACACAGTGACGATCGAGGCATTGGGAAAATCCTTGAAAGGATTATACCGGATTTCGACATATCGAGATTCAAGATTTCAGAAGTCCTAAAGACAAGAAGTCCAACTCTTGGGTATGAAAACCCCGAAGTCACGAAATGCGACATAGCGAGGAGTGGGGTTGTGGTCACACCTATTATCGAGATTTCAGAGATTGGCATTTTGACCATTCTGAAGATAGAATCAGGACGCTTGGTGTCGGAAGTCCTGAAGTCACGAAGTGATGCACCTTTGGAGGTAGGCTATGGTCACAAGGAAGGTGGTCACATGGAACAAGGTTTGGCCAGGGGCTAACCACCAATTCAGCAGATTGGCATTTCAGGTGTCGAAAAATCGAAGAGTCAAGGAAACTTGACATCAGGACTCGCGGAGTCCCGAAGACCGAATTTCCATTTTGGGAAAATGGTCGCGGTCATGTTGGAGGCCGTGGGGAAGTTGAAGGACCTATGGATCAAATTATGAGGTTCCAATAGGGATCCAAAAGATCCACTTTGCTCAGGGAAGATTTGAAATGATCTTGTGAGCGGATCTTGGCCCGAGGGTCGGGGGTCTACACCACAGAGCCAAAGAAGAGGCCCAAGTGGGCCTAGAATACTCTCCAGGATGCAGGGGATCTTGTTGGTGATCCAGCCGATACTAGGAGACTTGATCTGATATCAAGGAGCCTTCTATTGCACTCATTTACACTGAACCATTATCCTCCATGCCTCTTTTTTTGGTTCATTCTTCAGATCCATAGTGTTATGGTGAGGCTGCTAGAAATCCCTTTTGGGAATCCACCATGCAAGAGGAGTACAAATCCCTCCTAGAGAACAAGACTTTGGATCTGGTTCCCCTTCCTTCTGGAAGGAAACTTGTCAGGTGCAGACGAGTCTATAGGATCAAGAGCGCAATGGATGGATAGATTAGCAGATACAAATCTAGGCTTGTTGCTAAAGGATTTCAGCAGGTGCATGGCATTGACTATGATGAGACCTTCACTCCAGTAGAGAAGATGGATTCCATACATTTTTCACTTTCCATTGTGGAGGCCAAGGGATGGGAAGTCCATCATATGGACGTGAATAATGCATTTCTTCATGATGATCTCTCTGAGGAGATCTATATGGAGAATCCCTAGGGATTTATGTAGGGTTCCTCTTTGGTCTATTGACCGAAGAAATCTCTTTATGGCCTCAAGTAGGATGCGATGACATGGTATGCCAATATGGACTCCTACTTGCTATCACAGAACTTTGTAGGTTGTAAATTAGACCTGAATGAGGACATTCCATTACTTTAATACCACAACATTCTCGAATCAAACAATGCTACTCCTAGTTGTCCATTAGGTTACTTCCTTAACATTTCCTTGTGTAACCATACCTTTCACACTTAATACCATTCCCAATGGAAGTCTATTTTCATTCAGTGACACTTTTCAAGTGAAATGACATTCAATTTTCTATCTCCAATTTATCTGCATTGGCATCCTGCTTCCACTTTGAAATTTGATATCAGAAGTGGATTTTTTTCACTAATTAATTTTAGACAAGTAGATAAGTCATATCTAACAAATCCTTCCCTTGAACTCTTATTCTTGACACATAGATATTATTCACACACAACCTCTTAAGTTATTTGTTCTCTTTCACCTCAAGCTTTGCAATTGTCTACACATATCTACCTTCAGGGATATGGAGCCTTACTTCCCTTACTATGCCCATTAATGACATTATTAACTTTCTATCTTCATGTCCTATGTGAGGATTCTTTATTTTTTTGTATCTTCAATTTATTCAAACTTTGTAGCAACTAAATAATAATCCCTCTATTCTGCTCTTCTCGAGTTCTTTATCCAATTTTCATTACTTTCCCTGTAGCTCTTTATACCTCATCCAAATTTCGTAATATATGTCATGCTTCCATGAATCTAATATTTTATCCTATTCTTGAATTGATCCGATTAAATCTCTAATCTTTGCAAATATGCAAGCAACCATTTTTGTTAGAATTATACATATTATAGAAATCTTCCAATTAATTCTACATGTGCCTTTTATGCTTAATTCATGAAGATTATATCATAGTTATCCAAATTAGAATAATTCCAGGTAATTCTCCTCTAATTCATCTTTCCAATGACTATATTCTTTCCCCAATCTGATATATGAGCTGAATGTTATGGCTTCCTGAAAAATCACTTTCAGCCCCCCTTTTTTTATGCAAAAGGATCTTGTCGAAATACTTCACAACTTCTTTAACTGGTACAAAATTTGAATTCTTCACAGGCTCTTCCTTCAAACCACTTTTCATGTGACCACAGCTTGAAACCACATGCTTATCCAATCCAACAATGTTCCTTTAGCACTTATCCCTTATTCTTCTACACAGGAGCTTGTTCGCAAAATGTCTGAGGGCTTGGTTAGTTCTAGGCCCTTCACACCTCAACCCCTTTACCTTATAATGAGACCGATGTTGGAACCAATTCCTCCAGACTTTGACCTTCAGCTATTATCCCATTTCATTATTCCACTTCTCCCAAAATAAAACTTCACCGAAACCATTCTATTAGCTCCACTAGCAAATCAGACAATCGAGATTTAATATCCTATTGACCGGATGATCCCACCCCATCTAGAGGCTTCAACAAGATCAACGATCATGAATTAATCAAGCACTGGGATGGACAATCCTTAACTAGTTTAGGACTTCGACACTCCGGGACTTTGGGAAATTACAACTCTCGAGTCATTCAACTCCCCTGGAGATTTACTCGCCGAAGCACTTACGTTACCCTTCCACTATTAAATCGGATGGTCATCACGAGAAATCCTAGAGGGTCTCAGATCAACGAACCGCGTGAATTCATGACTTCGGGACATTTCACTGGTAGAGATGTCAGACACCCTAGGAGATCATAATCTCGAATATGCCATGGCATGTTGACGTCACCTATGGTGACATGGACCCATAGCACGCGTGCCATGTGTCAAAAAAAAGAACAGGTTGGGTCCAAAAGGTATTGAATCTAGGTGACAAGTGTCCCCACATGAAACGCTTGCCATGTGGCATACGACACATCATAAATAAAACGTACGGTCCACAATTTTCTCCTTGATCTATGGATGAGATCAAATATGATACTCTGGGACTTCGAGCTTTGGAAGTTTCCCGAATCCAACACAAGATACCTCCCGGATATCCAAACACCAAACTAGAAATCAACATCTCACACTCCTTCCACAACCACCGACTCTGATTAAATCCGAGCTTTGGGCCTCAGGGATTCTCGCTCCAGGAAACCACCACACTCTCAAACTATCTAAAGACCAACTGAAATCGATGGTTCACACTCCTCCCATAGATAACAACTATGATTAACTCCTGGCTTCGGGCTTCGAGCTCCAAAAAACCACCAAACTCTCGAACTGTCAAACACCAAACTAGCAAAGGGAAGAGATATACAGTTGAGAATCTCCTTTGATCAATGGATAGGATTAACTTTGGTACTTAGGATCTTTGGGACTTTTCACACAAAAATAAATTTCACCCACATCCTTCAGATAACCGAATTTATGAATACTTGGAAATCTATGGACACGTGTACCCAACAAATGATGGTTACAATTTACTCTGGAATTCAAGACTTCGGGGAATTCTCCACTCTGTGCAACCACAACCAATTTCTCCTATAGTGTCGAATCGCTGAACCACTCAAGGATCCAACGACTTGCACTCTCCTAGTGATCTACGATGTATATTCACTTAGGGACTTCATAGCTTTGGTGATTTCTCCTCCTGGTGACATAAGGTTCAATTGTTCTTGAAGTGTCGAATCTTTGAATTGTGAGATCTATGGATCATGTTCCATGATGGGATCTATCGATGATATCCACTCCTCTTTGGCCAAGAATTATGACCCAAGAACTCTAATCAACAGTTCATGTTCTCTTGCACCCAGATCCAATGGTTGGGATCTAATCTCCTTTGCCATGCGCTCTCTCTCATCTAGGTTTGATCAAATGTCCCAGATATAATCTTGCAACCCAAATTAAAGGCTATTGTGGTTTCTCTCCTTTGCGGCTCCGCTTCCCTCCAACGAAGTATTTCTCAATATTTCAAAGGCTCGGACTTTGATCTCTCCACTGTAGGGTCAACTCCTTGGCCTTTGCGTGATTTCTCGAACTCCTACAACTCCTGATATTTATAACCCATTCAAAATTTTCTCTCAACGCCCTTCTGTCACCTTATAACTTCAAATTTGACCAATTCCAAGTCTGAATTTTCTAGAACAAAAATTAAATTAAGAATAACTCACCACTTCACCAAATTTATCAAATTTCTCATGAATTTAACAACAGAAATTGTGGATTTTTCCCAATTCCACATAATTTATTTTGATTTTTACCATGGACGCACTGTAACTTGAAATTTAGCCACCTTGAAATCAATTCTCTGTGAAATTTCTCTTCAATTCATCTTTATCGCCCCATCCAGGCTAATAATTGAAAACTGGAGCTTTGATACCATTTTGTAATGTACCCACCCATGCTCAGGCTGAGCCTGATACCAATCTGTAATGCACCCAGCCACCCATAGGCTCGCCACACTACTCCAAAAAATTTCTTCTTCACTGATCTTGAATTCTAATAACATTTAATCTAAAATCAAGCATGAAAGACCCACATGCATTAATCAATATCCATGCTACAACATAAAAGAATTAAACAACGTTCCATTCACAACAAATAACCAGCAGATAGACACATTATAAATACATATCTTAGAGATAATTAAATACATAGAAGAATATACATTATACAAAAAATGCATGATAGAGAGAAATTATCTTTTCAAGTAAAGATTCACCAAATGGTTGCATACCATGGACGTTCCTACCAACCATAGAAATGAATTTTCATTTACTCTCAACAATAGGTCACCCCCGAGCCAGGGCTATGAATCCACAAGGAAGGGTCTTAGGACAAATATGAAACACACAATAGTTGTCTAACTAGCTCTCATGTTTACCAACCACACAACAAATTCAAATTTCTACCTCTCTTTCACCCTCATCCTGCACAACCCAAAGAAATTAACACCTCTCTCTTCCATGCAGTCCCTTAGGTTGTTCCATTTCTCTCCAGGTCTTTGTTGCTACTGGTCTGGAAATCTCCCTGCTGGAAACTCCAAGGATTCTCATCTTTGGACTGTTCTTTCAGAACTTCCATCAATCTCATGCACTCAGGCTTCCATTCCCTCCTGGAATGCTTAGTAAACTATTACAACCAACTAGAAATAGCTCTCCTCCTCCAACCATTCATTTCCATGCTCCTTGAAGAGCACAAAAATTCAATAAGAGTGAGGAGGGTGTAAGAATGAATGAATAAAAACAAGTGAACCTAGAACAATGAGAGAGTGAGTGAAGAATAACAATAAGAACAAGAAGTCCCCAAACAAACCAAATATGGTTTATATAATTACTTGGAAATCAAGAACCACATGGCCTTCCCCAAGAAGCACATGTAACCCATTTTCTCCATAAAATCAATTATGGGTAAGTAAAATATAATAAAAATGATTATCCCCTTATGCCCACTCTCTTGTGGAATCATATCCCCCTATCTATTTTGTCCTTGTCTGTATTGCATCCAATGATGTATTTTATTAATGTATATGAAGTATTACATTTCCTAGGAACTCCAACCCCTTTTCAACTTCACTGGCTCACCAGCCTAAGTCACAATTACATAATACAATCTAGTTCATAAGAGTTAAAACCGGGGTGGTACAATTCCAAGAAAGAGGGTGACCTGACCAACAAACAACATAAAATAATAGGGTGCTCGTAGAACAAAAGGTATTAATGGCTACTTTTGTTTGTAGGGTAAGTATAAAGGCACAAACCATATGCTCCCTCATTTCGTCGATCTTTCCCTACTTTCCATGATTATATATATTTTCAGTGCTTATGTTCCCCTTAGGAATTTGTTCCAATAGGGTAAGTAGAACTGAATAAATCTTTAATGAGAGCAAGACTAGGTGGTGAAGAGCTAGTAATTGTTGATTTTATGATATTTTAAATAGTTTATTACATCGAATGGCATACATGCATATTTCATGCTTACCTTATCCAGGTGAAATTATCACTTGTATCCCTACATGATTCATGCTTGTGTGCCACCTATCTACATGGCCAAAGTTGATGAGATGATCCTCAAATAGCCACATGGTCAAACTTTGCAACATCCAACTTTTTACGATAGGGACTAGCCACTACATGACATATCCTTTATTTCTTATTTAACTCTTGATTTCATTTTACACTTGTGTTTTACTTTGGATAAGGGCCTCGTATGAACCATCACAACCTATTCTCTTGAAGTCTAGCGTAAACCTTGTATATTTTAAACCTTGGTGCAACACCCATCATCATCACCCATTTCCTCATAGGAAAAGCTTTGTTACGTACTTAGAAAGGCACAAAGACAATAACATAATTTATGTGAACTCTTTTGATAATGTGTGCTATCTATTCCATAAACATAGGAGGCTCTCTCTTCTACTATAATTATCACATTATTTGGTAGTCACTATAAGGAGAACACCTTCTAGAAAAGGTTTTTAGTGTTGCACAATTTTCAAAAAAGCCTCTGCTACGACCTACTCTATTGGTTTTGAAGGTTTTAACGAATGTTCCATATAACTAAAAACATTTGGGTGGGTGGAGATTGTAGCATAGGTTTTTTTTTGGTGCTTTTAATGTCAAAACGCACCAGTGTGCACACATAAGTGAGACACACTGGTACCAATTCACATACATAAATGAGACACACCAGTACCAATTCACATATATAAATGAGAAGCACTGATGCACACACATAAATGATGAGCACTGGTGCGCACACATAAATTAGAAACACTAGAACTCACACATAAATAAGAATCACCAGTGAGAACATATAAATGAGAAGCATTGATACCGATGCGCATACGTAAAAGAGAAGCATCGGTGCACACACATAAATTCTTAGCAATGGAGTGCACACATAAATGAGAAGCATCAGAACTCATACATAAATGAGAAGCACTGGTGAGAACACATAAATGAGAAGAACCGGTGACCACACAAGCATCGGTGACTTTTATGTTTATGCATGCTGACTCACCGCCAATGACCCTACCTCGACAGGTCTTGAGCCTGATCTTTTGGTCTAAGGATCCTTCTTTCAACCTCCCGAGCCGAATTAGCTCTTTTGATTCCCACTGGAACCTCAGTCAAATCGATCCACAGGTCCTTCTTTGCTCCTCATGGCCTCTATACACGACCATGAAATTCCACAACAAGAACCAAATTTTGGGTTTTATAGGCGTGAGAGCCCGACCTCCCATCCTATGGACTCCCGAAAAGCCGATGTACCAATGTCTCGACCTCCTCCTTCCTCATGATTTCGGGTTTTCAAACACCGAAATGCTCTAGACCTCTTATCCACAAGATCCTTAAAATGCCGATTTCCGATATCTGAAATGCCGAAACCCCTCCGATATCTTCCACACGTCCTCCCTCATATGGGCTGCAATCCTTTCGCTATTTTGGGACTTCTACTATGGAGTGTCCCGACCTTCGTCAAAAAGACCTCCGAAGTCCCGAAGTTCAAAATCCCGACGTGTTCACCCTGTCGAGACTTCTTTGTCCTCTGCTCTGTGTGTGAAAATGTTAAACCCTGTGCATCTCCTGACAGATCTGATGGCTGTTGGCTATTCTGAACGAGATCTGACAGCTCAGAATCTCTTCTTCCCTGGGCACTCCTCCACTACTCCCTGGATGTGGAAACTTCAATGGTTTAGATCTCTTTGGCTAATCCGACGACAATTGTGCTCCTCCTGAGCTTGTGTGCATTCTTCCTATATTTGGAAGAATTCTCCAAGTGAAAAAGGCCTCAACCTTTTCTTTGTTTCTATGATATCTGCAGCTATGGCTCCGTGCGTAAAATCACTCACCCTCCTGAGCTTTATCCTTCTCAGAAACCTTAAGATGTTCCCATGACTTCTGCTCTTCTCGAAGAGTCTCAGCACACTAAATCATTGCTAACTCTTCTAAGCTTTCCCATAGCTTTGACCTCTAAGGAAACTTATCCTTTTTCTTCTCCTCAGATGGAGAATCTGATTCCTTCTTGGCAGTCTCTTGCTCAAGCAACCCCTTCCTGAGCCTACAAGGTATTCAACAACCCTGTGAATATCCTTCTCTTTGGACTCTTCTTCAATTCCAGAACTCAAAGAGTTCTTCCTGTGCACTCTGGCACCTACTCAATGCCCTCCTCACAGAGTGTCTAGGATCCTCAGTGATTCTGACTTCTGTTGAACTCACAATAGAGTTCTTTCTCAATGCAACCTATGCATATGCTCAATGCCCTACTGGCAGAGCTCTATAGAACTCCTCAAAGATTCTATCTTCTTCTGTGCTCTTCCTCTGCACAGTCCTATCTCCAAGGTGTTCAGCAACCTTGAGATCTTTTCCTGAGTTTAAGACTTCAGCTAGTGCGCCCTCCTGGCACATCTTTGTCCAAATTCTGCAGAATTGGAAGTGCACTCTATGCACTGGCTTTTAGAACCCATAGTGTTCTGTCAAACCCTCCTGGCATGAAGCCTCAAAGAACCCCAAATCTGAAATCAAAGAACCCCTGCAAATGCATACCTAATCATACATATACAACATAAAATGAACACTCAAAGACATTCACACAACACATAATTCATGCAAGAAAAACTGTTGTTTTGTATTAAATGGAAATTCATGTTTTTACAAGGTGTTCCTGAGCACGGATTATAACAAGGTCTCGTCTCTCTCTCTCTCTCTCTCTCTCTCTCTCCTGCAGATTCTCTATGCATTCTGCCCCCTACTCAACTCATTTGCATTCTTTGCTACCAACTACAAAAGAGATCAAAAGATCTTTTACATGAGGGGGATCTTCGAGATCTTCCCTCCAATCCCACCTACCCTATTCAATTACATTGAATGGGCTATCCAATCCACAATCAGATCTAGATCTCAGCCTTACAAACATTAAAGGCCTACCTACACTACAGCCTGTGTAAAGCACGACCCCGTGTCTCAAAAACCTTACAGCATTTAATTACATTCAAATTTGAAATTTGAAAGGAGGTTGCACCTCCTCCCCATGAATGCGCTAAGATGGCTGGCTGGCTGGCTGACTATCGTGAAGAGATGATCCTACATCATACTCCTCAGCTACAAAATTCATGAGCTTCTGCTCATGTGCTTCCACCTCAGTTGTTGAAATCCTCTTTGATCCCAAACAATTCTTGGGAGTTGTTCATCTACTCCATCTCCCTGTTGTTGTTTCTTCTACTGCGCTGCTACTGCTGCTTACTTTTCTTCCCAGCTTCTCCTTGCTAGCAGTCTCTGTTGATCTCAACATCAGCCTTCTGATGTCTTCTATCACCTCATCCTGCTGCTGCAATGGATGGCCCTGTTCATGTAGTCTCCTCAGCTTCATTTTCTTTCTGCAGATGGGAAGATCATCATGATCTCCCATGTCATCTCCTTCATCTGCTTCCAACCTCACTTGTTAGATGTGCAAGCTCTTCACTATCACCCTTCTCTCCAGGGATTCAATTTGTTCACACAGATCAGCAAAGCTCATGCTGTCTACCTCTTCTTCTTCTACAAGCTCCAATGTTGTAGTCTTTTCAGCTTCCTGGCTGAAAGTATTGAGCCACTCCTCAGAATGCTCATCTTCTTCCCCTGCTTGGGAAGCTTCTAATGTCTGCTCCAATTCTTCTTCCCTGACAGTCACAACTGGTTGTCTTTCCCCTGCTATTGCTACTTCATCTGCAACAAATACTCCTACCTCCTCTGGGCTAAGTGGTAGGAATATTTCAATTCCTCCAATCATTAGAATATTTCTCCGATCTTCCTCTCGGATGGTGTAAGTTTTTAACTTGTCATCATCTTCATTCACATGGCTTGGAAAACCACATGAATATTTCTCCTTTGTTATCTCCTTGGGCTAATTCAAACTCACCTATGAGTTTATGAGACCCTCAAATAGCCTCATCTTCTTATCCCTGCTCTCCTGACAAATTGGGACTTCTTTGTTGCTTCCCTGGCAGACTACAAGATCAACTGATCCCATCTTCATTAGAACCCCTTGCTGACTTGAAATCACCTCCGAGTCCATGAGACTTTTTGATAGTTCCGTCTCTATTCCCTTGCCCACATGGCAAGTTGGAATTTTTCGGCTGCCCTACTGGCAGTCCTTCAGATCCTGCAGTGATCTCGTATCATTGCCCTCCTAGCAACGTGAAATTCCCCGACTATCCTCACGATAGTCTGTGAGATCCCGTAGCAACCTCAAATCTTTGCCCTCCTGGTAATTGGGAATTTCTTGATTGTCTTCCTGGCAATCCTTGAGATCTTCAGCTGATCCCATTGCATCCTCTGCATCATAACTGAGATTTCTCCCAGTCTCTGGCTCACATATCTGAACCATTTCCTCTGGTTCATTGAGGTTTTCATCATGCCTCAACCACCTTCTTAATAGTCTACGCTGTCTTCTAGCCATCAACTCCCTGACTGGCCAATTTACCTTTGTCTTCATGGGCCATTCATATAGCCATCGTGACTTGGTATTTTTCTGCATCCGCAATGCAAGCTTTTCCATTTCTTCCCTTATATTAACAAGCTCTTCATCTATTTCAGATCTGCTCATCAGATCTGGGTCTTTCCTTCCAGCATATCTATGGCCTTTAATAGCCATCTTGTAGTCTATCTTCCCTCCTGGAAAACCTGTTGCTGTCACTCTACAACTGAGAGCTTCCAGCCTTCCTCTACAGTCCTCCCGACTATATTTCTTGATTGTTGTCTACCTACAAACAATCATTACAGAGCTTCCAGTACTATATCTTCCTTTTCCTTATCTCTGCTTGAAATATACAAATAGAGTTTCAAGCTATGATACCACAAATGGTGCACTGCCAATGACCCTACCTCGACAGGTCTTGTGCCTCACCTCCCAGTCTAAGGATCATTCTTTCAACCTCCCGAGCCGAATTAGCTCTTTTTATTCTCACTGGAACCTCAGTCAAATCGATCCATAGGTCCTTCTCTACTCCTCACAACCTCTGTACACGACCATGAAATTGCACAACAGGATCCAAATTTTGGGTTTTATAGGCGCGAGATCCCGACCTCCCGTCCTCTGGACTCCCAAAAATCTGATGTACCAATGTCCCAACCTCCTCCTTCTTCACGATTTTGGGTTTTCAAACACCAAAATGCTCTGGACCTCTTATCCACAAGATCCCCAAAATGCCGATTTCTGGTATCTGAAATGCCAAAACCCCTCCGATCTCTTCCATGTGTCCTCCCTCAGATGGATGGCTGCAATCCTTTTGCTATTTTGGGACTTCTACTGTGGAGTGTCTCGACCTTCGTCAACAAGACCTCTGAAGTACCAAAGTCTGAAATCCCGACGTGTTCACCCTGTCGGGACTTCTGTGTCCTCCGTTCTGTGTGTGAAAATGTTAAACCCCGTGTAGCTCCCGATAGATCTGACGGCTGTAGGCCATTATGAGCGAGATCCGATGGCTCAGAATCTCTTCTTCCCTGCACACTCCTCCACTACTCCCTGGATGTGGAAACTTCAACAGTCTAGATCTCTTTGGCTAATCCGACGACAACTGTGCTCCTCCTGAGCTTGTGTGCATTCTTCCTGGACTTGGAAGAATTCTCTAAGTGAAAAAGGCCTCAACCTTTGCTCTGTTTCTACGATCTCTGCAGCTATGGCTCCGTGCGTAAAATCACTCGCCCTCCTGATCTTTGTCCTTCTCAGAAACCTTAAGAGGTTCCCACGACTTCTGCTCTCCTCGCAGAGTCTCAGCACACTAAATCGTTGCTAACTCTTCTGAGATTTCCTGTAGCTTCGACCTCTAAGGAAACTTATCCTTTTTCTTCTCCTCAGAAGGAGAATCTAATGCCTTCTTGGCAGTCTCTTGCTCAAGCAACCCCTTCTTGAGCCTGCAGGGTATTCAACAACCTTGTGAAGATTCTTCTCTTTCGACTCTTCTTCAATTCCAGAACTCAATGAGTTCTTCTTGTGCACTCTGGCACTTACTCAATGCCCTCCTGGAAGAGTGTCTAGGATCCTCAGTGATTTTGACTTCTGTTGAAATCACAACAGAGTTCTTCCTCAATGCAACCTATGCATATGCTCAATGCCCTCCTGGCAGAGCTCTACAGAACTCCTCAGAGATCTTGTCTTCTTCTGTGCCTTTCCTCTACACAGTCCTATCTCCAAGGTGTTCAACAACCTTGAGATCTTTTCCTGAGTTTAGGACTTCAGCTGGTGCGCCCTCCTGGCATGTCTTTGTCCAAATTCCACAGAATTGGAAGTGCACTCTATGCACTAGCTTTCAGAACCCGCAGTGTTCTGTCACACCCTCCTGGCATGAAGCCTCAAAGAACCCCAAACCTAAAATCAAAGAAATCCTACCAATGCATACCTAATCATACATCTACAGCATAAAATGAACACTCAAAGACATTCACACAACACAGAATTCATGCAGGAAAAACTGTTGTTTTGTATTAAATGGAAATGCCTGTTTTTATAAGGTGTTCTTGAGCACGACCTGTAACAAGGTCTCGTCTCTCTCTCTCTCTCTCTTGCAGATTCTCTATGCATTATGCCGCCTACTCAACTCATTTGCATTCTTTTCTACCAACTACAAAAGAGATCAAAAGATCTTTTACATGAGGGGGATCTTCGAGCTCTTCCCTCCAATCCCACTTACCCTATTCAATTACATTGAATGGGTTGTCTAGTCCACAATCAGATCTAGATCTCATCCTTACAAACATTAACGACCTACCTACACTACATCCTGTGCAAAGCACAACCCCATGGCTCAACAACCTTACAACATTGAATTACATTCAAATTTGAAATTTGAAAGGAGGCTGCACCTCCTCTCCATGAATGAGCGATTTGAATGCACTGAGCTGGTTGGTTGGCTAGCTGATTGTCATGGAGAGATGCTCCTGCATCACATGCACTAGTGAGTATTGTAATCATGTGCATCGAAATATTTTTAATATATATATAATTGTACATTGTGTCATTTAAAGAAGTTCCAATTTCTCACAATTATTAGCACCAATGCATATAAATCATAAAAATGCATCATTTAGTGAGTTCAAAATAATGTAGTGCAAGAATATGTATATATTTTGATTAATTATTTTTTTTTTTATAAATTTTCAATTAATCATCTCAAAATCAAATATTTGTTATAATAACATTGAATTTTATATTTTTGTTATTGCATTTTGATAAAATGATTGCATTAATGTGTTATCCAACATATTACACCTCTATTATTTGTAACAATGTAAATCATCCATATATTAATTAACCAACAACGCACCAATTTACAACATTTGATAATGCAATACAATAGGAAATCCATTTTATTATATATGAATAATTGACCCATCCTCATACAAAATGGGACAACATAAAGGTCCACAATAATAAAAATGAAACCAATATGTAATTGTTACACTTATCGGTAACATGTACTCATGCAATTGGGATAATATGTCGATTTCATTAAACAAGATCCTTGATTTTCACAGACAAATATTCCAAAACGTACAACTTTTAGTAACATTCAATTATATTTATTGTCATTCAACATTTCTTGAACTTATATCATCGCTCGAGCTGTGTGCATGCCTCATTTCTTCATCACTTGTATGTGATATTATACTTTAGTTATTTAACCTAATGTTTTCTTGATTGACTTGTTTTTGATGTTCCACCTGTTCATGTTCCATATAAAAACATGGAAATAAAGTGTAGGGTGAGTGCACGAGGTTGGTGGATGAAAAAGTGGCAAGGGGGTGAGCATAAAAATGCACCCTCAGGAACCTATGCGTGTTCCTAGAATGCACATGTGTTGCTAATGTTATAGGTTTGAAAAAATCCAAACCTCCACTTAACATGCCACAGAGGCATGTTTGAAGGAATGCATGGATATTCTTAACAACATGTGTGGTTCGTAAGAATGTGTATGTGTTCCTATTGTGCCCTTTTATAAGGGACCGTGGGCACTATTTGTGCCCATTTCACACCACACCTCATGATTTCCTTTCATTGAGCAAGTAAAGAGGAGGAGAAAAACACCAAACAAAGACAGGATCTTGCCTTCATGTCCAACACAAGGCATTTATGCTTGATTTTTTATTTTAGCATGAAAAATTGGATTGTCTACAACCTAGATTGTACTTTCATTGTCACAAAATATGGTATTTGTAGAATTTCAGGTAAAGACAAACTTTAATAAGACATTTTGAATCCACATTGCTTCTTTTTTTTCTTCAATTGTTGATTTATACTCTATCTCACCAAATGATTAATAGATATTGATACAATATGGAAAACATAGCCACCTATGGATTTCCAGTCATAAAAATCACCCCACCCAAATCCAAATTAATGTATCCTACAAAATAAATTTGGGACTAGTAGCACAATGGATGACATAGTTTGGTTTACCATGGATATAGGGAAATTTTGTTTAGAAACCAACCAATGAATTTCTCTAGGTTCTTGCATACATATGGAAACTAGATTGACTAGAAAGCAAATTATTGGTCTAGTGTTTGTTAAATAAATTAGGTTTCCAACAAGTTGCTTATATAATGTAGCATCTACCTTCTTGGAATGACATTCCTTGGTAATCTTGAATCCACACTAAAATGGAGTAAAATAAAGCTTGTAATCAAACCATTTACTTTTTCAAAATATCCACTGCATATTTTGATTGTGAAAGAAACAATCCATCATGTAGTTTACAAACTTGTGAACTAAGAAGCATTCCTATATCACTATATCAAATGTTATTTGAAGGTCTAATTTCAAAGTGTTAATCAACACAATATTTTGAACCAACAATGAGAAACTCCTCTACATAAAAAATAATAAGAAGGATGTCTCTTTGAACTTTCCTTACATGGAGATTTGGATCTGATTTGCATTTTTTGAACCCATTTTGTTGGAAATAAAAATATATTTTTTATGCCATGCCTTTGAATCATGTTTAAGTCCATAAAGTTATTTCTTCAACATGTAAAAAAAGTGAGGATGTTTTTTATCCACTATACGAAGGGATTGGTCTATATATATTTGTTCATGGATATTATCATTCAACAATTTACTTTTAACATATATTTGATGAATATGCTAGCTAAGACTTGAAGCAAGATAAATAATTATCTGAATAGTGTTTATTTTTTACTTGAATTTCTCTATGGCCCCATTTGAATTCAATTTTGTCTTATAAACCCATTTGGAACCTATAACTATAACATTTATTCATTTAGGACACGACACAATCTCCCATGTTCGGTTCTCCATCATTGCATCATATTCTACATTCATGTGTTGTTTCTAATCTTTGTTTTCTCTAGTTTCCTCAAATGAAATTATTGTTTGTAATACCTTTGTCATAAGTGCACTTCCATTTCTTCTATTTTCTTGTTCATAAATTTCACTAATACTCTACATTTGTTTTCTAGAATGAGAACATCATTGTGTTGTATGCCTCACTCAACTCTTCTCTAAACAACATCATAATGTTCCTTCATTTCTTTAACCATGCTTAGAAACTTTGCAAATGATAGAAACACCTCTCTAGGGTCTTCATCATTAAATGGAAATAATTGTATCATTTCGTCATTATTCTTGATGGCATAAGAATATTTTTTTCTCTCATATATTCTTCATCTGTCAAATTGTCATAGTGTTCACAATAGAAAATGAAAAATTATTATGAATATAAAATAATGCATGCATGTGTGTGTGGTTATTTTATTGTTTTTTTTTTTTTATTAAAATATCTATTTTCATGTTTTTTGTAATTTTCTATTTTAATTAAATAAGTCTACCTAATTTATATGCCATGCATTATTAAATTGAAGCAAATATTATTAAGATGGAACTCAGAGACAATGAAAACCACACACAAGCAGACCAAGGTGCAGAAAACACCAACCCACCACAACCACCAAACATAAACACACATATTGATGAGGATTTGGCCACCTTGAGATCACTTGTACACGAATTAAAAGGAACAAGAGAGCCTAGATGATTGTACTTGGCCACTTCATTTGAAACCATTGTATCATCCATTGCAAGTGCCAAAGGGAAATTAACTATTATTTCTGAATACAGGGCTAGAATGTTTGATTTTTACAGGATTGGACATGGTAGAAACCAAGTTAGAGACTTGCATATTTCAAAACAAGATTTGATGTCTCTTTTTGTTGAACCTTGAACTAGAGAAAAACCACCTCTCAACAAGAAACAAATTTGTATGAACTGGTGCATCCACCCACAATTTGTTGAAAACTAAATGGATAGATAGTTCATGGTATTTGATAAACCTCCCTACAATAACAGGGAGGTGCCTTTATATGTTTTGAGAAAATTATGGGAAGAATTTATTTTGGGTCACCATGTGACCTACTTTGACATTGGTGATTTCTAGAGGGTGGGTTGAGGGTTCACATAGGATCGAGAGTGTGCTCAGTGTGATCCCATGTTAGTTTGTCGTCTCCCTAGGTGAAGGCTTAAACCCCCTTCGCAAGATCCTTATGTTGCAAAGGGATTGCAATAGGTACACATGGATTTATCATCCTTGAATCAAAGTATAGTGTAGCATGGTAGTTTTGTTGCACTATCTAGGCAAGAGGTGCCTACTGGTGACATTGATAGAGAGGTTGGACATTCAACCCCTAGAGTAGAGTGCAGTGAGGAGAGGGAACATGGATAGATAAGTCGTTCATGTGAGCCTCACATATGGTCAATTTGTGGGAATACTTGCTATGGGCCTATGGAGGACAACGGACATCATATATTCATGGAGGAGGCTAGTATCTTAACCATCTCTATTTTCTTCATCGTTATATATTTATATAGTATTATGTGTATTTATTTTGATATTTTATTATATGATGTTTTACAATTTCCACAACCCTATAGTAGATCCTCTACGCTGATAGATGCATCAATGTTTGTCTCAACCAAAAATATAATAGTAATGACAACCTTCTCACTAGGTGTACTGCATACACATTTACGTGTCACAATTGATAAATTCACCATAGTGATTTCTTTATTTTCTGGCATACTCAAATTTATAATGTTCTTGTGTTTCTACATGTTGCGGGACTAGACAGTGCCAAGCAATGTCCACCTGAGATGGAAAAGTTACTTGCTTCATAGTTATCATGTGTTGAGTTAAATCTCATTTAAATCTCAAATTTGTTGTATTTATGTTGTTGAATTTTACTATTTTGTACTAATAAAAATATTATTAATATGTATGTAGGTTGTTGATATTTTATACAGTTACAATACTAGTCCAGTCCTTGGGCAACATGCCACGGATTTTAAGTTACTTATTTCTAGTCCAAGGGTTATTCCATCACTTGTACAACCCAAGGGGGTTCATCGTCACCCACCCCCACCATCTTTCATATTCCATGCATCCTCAGTTGTTTCACCCACATGACACACACCTGCACCACCTCTTCCATCGAATCCATCCATAATGGATTCACTCTTACGCCACTTACCCCCACCACCATTCACATATGCTTCATCCACCGAGGTTGCCACAATAGATGTTTTCTCGGAGAAGGTTGTATAGCTGAGCGCTCCACCTACCAGTGACTCTCCATCAATTCCTGAGATATTCACGGTGAGATAATGTCTTGATGATCAATTTTTATGTAACATGAATGGAGTTTTTTTTATGCATATTTGTTTAAATTTCATGATTTAATCCTTGTAACTAACTATGGTGAGAATTCTTCCCCAACAGACATGTTGAGTTCCCATCACTTGGGTTTCCTACAAGTGAGACAACCTCTAAAAAATGGACACTAACATCCTCATAACTAACTATTATATTTTATTTCGAGAGGGTTGAAAGATAAGGAGAAAAGGTATGTGCACCTAATTTCTAGCGTTTTTCCTCATCACTCCAATGGTTGAGCTCCAATCCAAGCATCCCCCTCACGAAGTCAAACCTGAAAGAACAGAGAAAAAAGATCCTACTACTATATATGATTAGGTAATAACAGCCCTACCTATTGATAACTTACACAAAGTAATCATATAAACAAGAAATGAACAAGAAAGTATAAGAGAAATAGGCCAAGTTCTTATATTCAATGAAAAGCAAGAAGTTTACAACCTGATGATGTTGCAATCCTCCAAGCTTATTTATTCATCCCTTGAACATGAATCCAACAAAAATTCTTCACATAAACAAAGGTTTGGCACTTCTTAACAATATCATAATTTTTCTATCCTTTCCTTCCATCCCCCTCTCACTATGAAATGGCACGGTTATATAGATGTAGAAAGGATTAACCACTAGGGAAAATCAAGAACATGCTTGAGGATAAGATGGATTAGGTTAGGATTTGAGTTATATTCATGGTTATTCTTTCTCCCAAGATAGGATGGAAGGATTCTTGAATCATATCTTGATGAAAACAAGAAAAAAAGAAAAGAACCATCCAGAAAGTCCTTGAAAGATGCCCCTAGATTCATGAAATTTAACCAAATCTACATGGTTTCTCCCCTAGAAAGGAAGATAGAGTGACCTGGTTTCTTCCGCATAGTGGAAGAGAGGGATACCAAAGGGTGATGGCTTCTCCCCCATAGTTAAAATGGGGGATACCATGGTCAAACAGAGCCAGAAAGACAAGGGGGAAAGTGAGATTTTGACCCTAAAATGATATTTTTCTTCCTCCAACTTCACAAGGGATCATGACATCTGATTTTTACATGGTAACAAGGTCGGAACACTTAGTAAAGTGTGACACTTGTGTCATGAAATTGTTCAATTTCAACCACGAAACTTAGGGTGAGGTGTCAACAATACGACACTTAGCAAAGTGAAATGTGAAACTTAGCTAGGTGTGAAAAAGTGGTGTATAGTAGATGCCCCTCAAAGTGTGAGATCAGAAGAGAAAAATGATGGATGAAACACTTTGTAATGTTTTGGAATAAAGGGACTAAAGTAAGAATACTTATTGGAAAAGCAAGCAAACATCCATCAATATACATATAGCATCCCCGAGGTAGGCAACCCATACTTAGAATAACCTGAAATCAAAGAATGGTCACCAACCAATACACTATGGATCCATGAAAGTATTGGCTAAGTATATGGCCACCAAACATACAAAATGGATCCATATCTCTATGATTCGATCAAAGTGTAGCCACAATATTGTACACAGTGGAGCTACAACATGACATAACATAGAAACAAACCAATACAACATGGATCTATGTCACAGTATATATCACAAATTCATAATTTCCATCACAGCCTGGGGAAGGAAGATAACAAAAATCAAAATTTACTAGATGTTCCCCCCAAGGTCTTCAATTCCAATCCAAAATAATACGAATATAGCCTTGTGAATAGATGTATTGGTGTCGAAAATGGTAGAAACCACTTGATTACTGGTCAATGATGTATACCGTTAACTAGTACGAGGAAAATCACCAATGATAAAAATGAATCTATTAGTTACTACTCTTCCTATCTACTTCTTGGATGACCTATGTTCAAATATAATAGGTTTCCAACAAAACCCTCTAAAACTATCGACCCTCTTGGTAAACCAGAAGGAAGCACAACACAAAGAATGTATTGCGTTGTCTCACCCGAGAAAATTATATGGGTGATTGCAAAGCTCAAGTGCTTGTATTCTAGGAAAGAGTGGGAATCTTGGATTGTAAATGATCCTCTAAGGCCTTGATCTAGTTGTTCCTCTTATTATTCTTAAGTTACATTTATATTCTAAATATATGCATGCATTCTAACAGATCTAACATATGACATGTCTAACTGAATCATCCATTCATTCATTCATCATCTAACTACTAACAGAAGGTAAATATACCATAAAAACAACACATAACATGGGATTTATTGTGTTTCACCCCCTTCTGGTCTAAATCCACAAATATTTGGCTTCTTAGGTTCTTTTATTATGTTTCTTCAAAGTATGGCACCGTGCACTCTACAATTTTGATCATACAACCACAAAACAGGTTCCACAGCCTTTATTGTGCTGACTGGATTATATCGATCTCCTTGAATTGCGATATAAACCTCAAGGTATAATCACTTGACTCTCCTATAGCTCAACAACTTACAAAAGTACATCATATCTTATATTAGTTCCCCTAACCAAACATAGAAAAACTAGGGAACTACTCACCTAGACCTCTTAGGTCCTTAGTGATACTAATTTATGACTTATTAGTCATCACATTCTCTTAAAAAAACCCTAACCCTAGCATGGTTAGGTTTTCCTACATGCATGCCTTGCATGCTTTCCTCCTTCTCATGCAACTTCTCCTCACACGTGTTGATTTTCCTGCCAGTTATCTTTTTCCAAATTAAGATTTATTTTCCCAAAATAAACTTTTCCTCAAAATTGGCTTGTACCCAACATGCCCTAATATGAAAATAGGGGGCTGACTTGTTATGCTATGCAATCACCCTCTACTTCATTAAAATAAACTTTTCAGGACCTTGCTCAATGTGTTAAAATATGCAAGAAGTTTTATGTGTCAATTTCATGCTTCTTTTAAATGTTTATGTGTGAGATCTTTGTAAGATTAAATATGTTGTTTTCATAAATACAACAACAAAAAATGAATTGCAACAAATAATAACCAACAAACACTCACAATAAGAACAACATGATAAGGGAGTTCACCCCCAACTGGGCTACATCTCCTTGAGCCTCCTTCAATGGACTTGGCTCTTTGGGATTAGTTTGTCAAATATTATTTTACAAGCTGCTTATCAACTCCAATGGATTTTCTAACTGTACCATTGGGTTCATAATACATAAAAACCCCAAAAATGACTAATAGAACTCTAAAAACGGATTATGGCTCATCCGGGCATGACCTCTTCTACATGTGGCCTTGAGCTTCCCTGAGCTTCCTTGTGGAAAAAACACCTGTAAAAGTCCTCAAATGGACTTGAAACCTATCCCAATGTGTTCAAAGCATAACAATTAGCCAAAAATGACTATTCCATCATAGAAAACAGACTTGGGCTCATCTGAGCATGGCCTCAATCCTTGAGGGCTTCAAGCTCCCTGGAGCTCTATGAAAATTCAATGGTGAAAAACATGAAAAAGAAGTCTTCAAATGACTTTGAAAACAATTCTAATGGATTCAGAACGTCCAAAAACCCCTAGCTGGGCTTTTTCGGCACCTCATTTGGCCAAAAAATGAAGAAGATAGGCCTCCTGCCATTTTCTTCCTTCAAGCTTGTTGTCTCTAGTTCGCGAAAACGCACCTCTGTATGTCCAACCTAGCACACGTGCTCAATATCGTGCTAAAACATAGCACTGGGCGCAACCGCAAAATGGTACAAACTGTAGGATGGTTAGGGTGCACCTAGCCCCTAACCGCCAAACCCGTGGACATATGGGTCACCATGTGACCTCGTTTCCCGCACAAAAGGGCTACGTTCCAAGATTTGTTGTGGGCGCGACATGTGGCGAGCGTGTGTTGTAACCGTTTCAAAAAACCAAAATCCTACCAAAACTCCATGTAGAATCGGGTCATATGGAAGGCACTTGAAACCGAGGGCTGGGCCACATTTAAATTGTGCACATGCGGTGGTTATATGGGGAGCCACATATGAGTGGGGGTCGGGGCTTAGCCCTGGCCCAGACCACGCTCAACTCACCATATATTCAAACTTAAATATAATCTAACACGATTATATAACAAGAATTAACGTGTGGCACACTGGTTGGTTGGACTTTTTCAAAGCTTTGCCAATGGGGGAGGTCCTGGGTTCGATCCCCACAAACTCCATAATATTTTAACCAAACACCCAAACCAATAATAGGGTGCGACGTGGCAGCCCATGCCTGGGCCATGTGGCACCATACCATTTGTCAAAATGATGCCATGTGTCACAATAGGATTCGTCCATGTCTACCAATCAATGATTGCCATATCATCAACTGCCACTTCAGTGTATAGACATGCCACGTCATCGTACGACCTCTGCCACGTCAACATCCGTACGGATTGTACAATCAACACATTTTTTTTGCCTGTTTGACAATTTGAACAGAACACGATATCTCACTCATCCGAAATCCATTTGAACCCAAACAAGTTGCGTTGGGTTCGTAACAATGAGGGCTACGCACCCGTTTGTTTTGAGGCAATTCCGAGAATTTTGATTTTTGAGCTAAATTTTGACCCCTGGTCCAGATTATGATCATGCCCCCAATGCTGACATGTGGCTTGTCCCAAGACACCTAGGTAGTGCGCGCTCCCTCTCCATCCTCTGCTAGGTTGTGGAAATTATCTGCAATTTCCCTTCCTCTTGCTTGGACTCCTCTCTTGCAATGGATACACTAACAACCAAGATACTAAGGAACCACGACAGGATAGAAAGACACCACAAGAATGAGTTCCCAAATTTCATGTAGTACATGGAAATAGGGCTACCAAACCCATTTCCAAGAGGAGGACCATGGTCCTAGATCTGTAAAACACATGGGCATGATCCATATCATTGACCAATGATGTTGAAGTACCAAAAAATACGCAAGAATTCATACTGCAATTTTTGCAAATTAGTGGGTCACGATGATAAAGATTATATCACAATGGACATGATGAGGGAGAGAACTTAGGATACATATAGGGTGCAGGAAGAAATGATGATAGGGAAATTTGCACCATAGTTCAACCAGATACCACCTCCATATAATAATGTGTAGCTACAGTATAACATTGCGCAACCTCAGTGTAACAACGCACAACCATAGTATAACCCGATGTAGTGTAATTAGGTGTCTCAATACAACGCACCATGAGGAGATCGAACTAGCTACAGAGGTGGAGGATGAAGTAGAGGAGGATTTGGAAGAGGAAGAGGTCCAGTAGTGTACCACAATTTCCAACAGGCAGGATATTATGCAAGGGAGTTTCCACTTCCACCTGCAACATGCATGTACTATTGCGCAAAAGACCATGATATAGAGGAATGGCCAACACTTTTGGGGAATATTCAAGAGAAAAGGAACCAGAACAATCATAATGTTTAATGGATCTCTACAAAAGCAAGGGATGATGGAAGAAATATCAACATATTCACACAAGGAGGAACTAAGATAGGACCTGGCACAGTATGAAAAGACCCAGTGCAACACCAATGGGTGAGTAAAAATATTGAAACATAGAAGTAGTTTGATGTGTAGAACGAAAAGGAGATATTCAAGGAGGCCAGATAGGATTTTTTCAAACAATATGTTGTGTCTACATCAAATGTGAAACATACTTAGAACATACCAATGTACGCGATGCCTTTATTAATGGATCACACCACCGAAACACCACCTTTGGTACAAGTAAGTACCATAAAGACTTTTCTACAATCCTGTCTTAAAATACTGAATGATCCATAATTTGTTAAAGTTTTACAAAATATGTTAGAAATATGTAACACAGAGGAAGAGGGGAAGTTAGAAGAGAAAAAATTCAATCCCCTCCATACAAGGAGGACAACCAGGGAATTCAAACTGAATGCTAACATTGGAGATTTCAATATGGGGGATATCATACCAGATTTAGGCTCTGAGTTAAATGTGTTACCCAAGAAGACATGGTAGTGTATGGGAGATCCCACACTAGGCTATTCACCTGTCTAGTTGAATCTAGAAAACCAACACAAATTTCTACCAATTGGAAGTCTTAAGGGTGTGACAGTAGATCTGGATGGAGTGCACACTAAAGTAGACTTTGAAGTGATAGAGATAGTAGATGGTACAAAACCTTATCCAACATTTCTTGGCTTGGATTGGAAATTTTATAACCAGACAATAATCAACTTGAAGACAAGGAAAATGACATTCAAATTAGGAGAATACAGATTCATTGCACCATTATATCCATCAGAGGGAGAAAGGTTTGTAGAGCCCACTTTCTTAGATCTAGAGGAGATAAACCAACTGTAAAAAACCACTGTGTGAGAAGAATATTATGTTAACCCAAATACAGATGGGGTACTCAGCTGGAGGAGCATCACATCATGTGCTTTTGACTCAGATACAAGTTTGGAGAATTGGCAGCATAAATTACACGATTTCGCCACAAGAAGATGCACAAGAATAGACCACACAACAAGATGGGTGGGTGCCGAGATAAGAGAACCTCCCAGTTTTCATGGCATAAATAAATTAGAAGAATTCCTAGAAAGATACAAAGATGAAGTGTTATATAATCATAGGCTCTTGGCCTTGGACATTGCACTCAAGGAAACACCTACAAGATGGTGGGGTACACACAAAGAAACAATTAAGGATTGGTACCAATGTAAGAGACTACTGTCATTATATTCGTCATAGAGAAGGGGAGAAATGAGATGCATAGATATGATGGACAGGGACACCAACATAAAATTTGGAAAAATGTTGAACACTATGGAGGATGAGACCACCATAGGAATGGCCTCATCACGTCATCCACACATTAGAAGGAATTCCAGAAAAATAGTATGTAGATCAGGAATTGCGCAGAGGAACTGCAAAAATGGACAATATTACAACAAAATTTTATAGTAACCTTCTCATTTGAACATGAGAAACCCAACATGGATTCAACACTGAAGAAGATAAGAGGTGTGATATTTATTGATGAACTAGAGGTTGAACTCATGATAGAGTATCAACAACACAACAACCAGACAGTCAAAGAACTATTTTCATGCTATCATGCGGAAGAAGAAGAACCATATGAAGATGACCCACACGACATTCATATTACAAAAATTGAAGGAGAAAGAGAGGTGGAAGGTCCACATTTGGAATCATAAGTATTTGTTGCACCTATGAAAGTAAAGAAATTCAACATTGGGACAAATGAGAATCCTAAAATGGAAAGTATTGGAGACTATTGGGATGAACAAATAGTAAAAAGAATAACATAATTATTGTGCAAGTACAGTGACCTATTCCCAATGAGCTTTACAGAGATGAAATGCATAGCAGGAGAGTTAGGATAAATGAATATAGCTCTCAAACCTGAGGCTATATCTTTCAGATAGAGACCTTATAGACTAAATCCAATATATAGGTAGAAATTGACAGGATGTCGGAAGCTGGTATCATAGAACCAGTAGAGGAATCTGAATGGATAAGTCCTATGGTAGTGCAAGAAAAGAAACAAGGGGGGATAAGGATTTGTATAGATCTGAGGAAATTGAATGATGCTTGCATACATGACCCTTTCCCTACACCTTTTACAAATGAAGTCCTAGAGAATGTGGGAGGCTAGGAAGCATATTTCATTACAGATGGATTCTCAGGTCACCATCAGATCAATATAGCCCCAGAAGACACGTACAAGACTACTTTTTCCACATAATGGGGATCCTACCAGTACATAGTCATGTCATTTGGGATTGGTGCAGACCTCCTGCCCTCAGGCTGAGATCCACGCCGGACATTTTCTAAACCACGACAAGGGTTAACTGAACTCCTTGTTTATACCCACAAAGGACTTCGGGTCTCGCGAGTTGGAAACTTCGAATGCAATGCCACAGTCCTTGGCAATAGACGAAATGAAAAATTGTGAATGAGCTTAAGGAGTAAGCCCCCTCTTCATCCTCTTTTCCAATATGACCACAGCCAAGCCTTAACACAAGCACCTTTCGCAACTCGCGACTTCGTGATTTGGAGTGTCAACCTCTCATTTTCTTCCCTTGTGAATCCCTGAAACACGATCCGTCAATGAAAGTTGAATCCACCCAAAGAGACTGGTGTACACCACCTGTCACTTCAACTATCTCTACTTATGGGGTGAGTTCTTGCCACCTGTCCACACAGACTTTCCGGCTTTCACAACTCGAGCGAACAACCAACAATCGTTCCTCTTCATCTATGGATCCCCGACTCTAAATTTGTACCCTCCATGAGATCTACGGCTGTGTGCCTCCCTCGATCCAACGATCCTGGCTGTATCGAGATTTCACAACCCAGGAGTTCACAACTCTCAAGTCCAACCTTGAACTACTCCACTTCCTGATCCCCGATATGGAGAATTCACATACGAGATCAACGATCCTCGTTGATATGGATCTAACGGTCACTAATCCTCCTGAGATTATGGGTGTTGAAAGAATCTCAGTCTTAATCCCTCTGCTGATCTATCAGATCCAATGGCCTACATAACTTTGGCACTTCCTCCTGAAGCGATTCCACCGTCTGATTCAACTTCTCAAGGACTTCTGGCCAAATGACTTGGAATCCTCCCTCTTGAACTTGACTTCTATGGGATGATTTTGACCTCCATATTTATTCGAGCACTTCAGAGGTTCTATCCCTTCTAAGCTTTTGCTTACGAACTCTAGGCTTCCAAAAGGGTCCCCGCATGCACTCCTTGCAGAAAATTTTCAAATAACCTAAGGAAATTTGGGTCTTCGTCTCTTTGCAATCTTTGCAACAAAGGTTGTTATACTCCCTAGTGAGTTTGAAGTAATTCGCTCCCTTCTCCCAGCCTGCGCACACTTTTTACGACTCTGTGATCTACTAACACTCTTACCTGTAAAGATACAATTTGAATATCCTCTGAGAGTTCTGAGATGAAACTCAGAGCCTGGCCGACGCACTCCTTGTGGACCCTCCACTGCACTCTTTGCATGAGTTCTTAGAAAGAGAAATAACTGAAACTTAGTATCCCCTTATCCATAATTCAAACATTCAACATAGAATTCTAGAGCATACACACACACATAGCATTGAAGAAAAAATCATACAGAGAATGAAAACAAGCCTGCAACATACCATTTAACAGGTGGTTCCAACAACCATAACAAACACACAGATTGGAATCAAAGATCTCTTCTATTAATTCCAATGTTCCTGTACATGGAAAATAACAACTAAAATGCATAAAATTCTTTGTTTGCATCTATTCTTCTCTACAGCTCTACAACTTACGAATTATGAATAATGTTACAATGATACAAGGGTGAGGGTGTCTATCATTAGTTTTCCCTCCTATGCTTCTAAACTATCTAATCTATCATTTAAATCTACCTACTTGCATTAAACACACATAAATGCCTAATACATCCGATGGATAGGAACATACGCTCCAAAATCAGTTTGGATCTTCAGATATAAATGCAATTGCACTTTCCTACTATCCATTACATTAATGTTGTAGATTTTGGAATTCACAACATTTTCACAAAAACGTATTTAATTGCATCTGCGCATCCAACTATCTCTTTGGCTAGGCGTGTGCCTTGGCTTCATATGATGCTCCTGCATCATACTCCCTCGCTTGAAAATTTTCATGAACTCCTATTCATAAGTTCCTTCATTGTTTGTCCATGCTTTTGAATTGCAGCTTAATCCTCCCAACCGACATCTTCAACTGGATGTCCTTTCCACTTGACCAAGTATTCAAAATACTCTTTTCTTCTGGTCTTTCTATTAATACTCTTGTCAATTATGCTTTCCATCTGTGTCTTTTCAGCTACAGGCATTATTTTTGTCCATTGAACCTTTTCTTGTTCATCTTCTGCTCCTGCTTCTTCAGCTCAGTAAGGGTACAAATTGACGACATTGAATATCGGTGAGATTCTGATCCCATCAAGTAATTCAATCTCATACGTGTTTGCCCAAAATTTTCTTATGACCTTGCACGATCCAATTTTCTTCATCTTCATCTTGTTGTATGTTCCCCTTGGGAACCTTTCCTTCCTCAAATGCACAAGAATCAAATCGCCAACTTAAAATTGAAGTTATCACTTGTGTTGATATGCTCTATGCTTGTACTCTTGACTTGAACTCTGCAACCGCTCCCTAATTCTACTATGAAACTCCTTCATTCCTTCTGCAAAGTCCTCTGCACTAGCACTCTTGAATTCATCTTGTTATGAATCTTTCAATTCAGAGACTCCCCTTGGATGCATTCCATATACAATTTGGAATGGACTCTGCCTTGTGCTTCTATTGAGTGAATCATTGTAAGTGAATTCCGCCTGTGGCAGAATGTGATCCCATTGACTGTGGTGTTTAGTCACTAATCTCCTTAACAAATCTCCCAAGATCATGTGCATGACCTCTGTCTGTCCATCCATATGAGGTTGATACACTGAGCTAAAAGACAAGTTTGTCCCCAGCTTCTTCCATAAGGTCCTCCAGAAATATCCTACGAACTTGGTGTCTCGATCAGAAACGATACTCCTTGGCAAGCCATGAAGTCTGATGACTTCTTTGAAAAACAGGTTCGCAATATGAGTTGCATCACTAGTTTTATGGCATGGTATGAAATGTGCCATTTTTTAAAATATGTCTACCACTACAAATATTGAATCATATCCCCTTGGTGTCCTTGGCAGTCCTAATATGAAATCTATGCTCACTGTGTCCCATGACCTTTCAGGTATAGATAATGGCTGATATAACCCTACGTTCTGCCTTTTTTCCTTCATGTGCTAACAAATTATACACCTGTCCAAAAATTTCTTCACATCTGTCCTCATCCCTGGCCAATAATATGAGCCATTCAACTTTGAGAACATTTTGTCATGATCGAAGTGTCCGGCCAATCCTCCACTGTTCTTTTCCTTTAGAAAATTCTACCTCATGGAGCATCTCGGAATACATAGCTGATTTCCCCTGAACAACAGTCCATCCTGGATCATGTACTCTGTCCATTGGCTTCTGTCCCTGAGAATTGGATTCTCAGATGCCTCATATGCTTCTTTGAAATCTGGATCATCCTTGTACATTTCTTTGAGGTTATCAAAACCCAAAGTCTTAACTCTAAATTCCTGCATAAGCAAACATTTCCTGCTCAAAGCGTCAACAACTTTGTTAGCAGTTCCATAAATATGATTAATCACAAAAGTAAAATTCTTCATGTATTCAACCCATTTAGCATGTTTTTGGTTCAAATTCTCCTGTCGAGTCACTAATTGCAAAGCATGATTATCACTGTACAAAACGAACTCTTTTGGAACCAAATAGTGCCTCCATTTCTTCAGCGCTTGTATGACTGCGTAGAATTTTTTGTCATACGTGGATTACTTAATATTTTATTCATTCATTTTTTCACTGAAATACACGACCATCCTGTTGTCTTGGCTCAAGACCACTCCAATGGAAAATCCACTCGTGTCACACTTGACTTGAAATGTCTTGCTGAAATCTGGCAAAACCAAAATTGGTTGCTCAGTGATCTTCTTCTTCAGTAGGTTGAAGCTCTGTTGGTAGCCAATCAATTTTTTCTATTGTCCTATAAGCTGCCTACACCTATGTCTTTGGAACTTCAAATTGTCATCACATTTGTCAAATAGATGATAATTTAATTTCTTGCGACACTTGCAAATTTGTTTCCATTAAGTTTTCACGACTGTAAGCGTGAAAATCTCTCCTTTCGAGGTCACATTTCGATCACTATCTGAACTGTCGTCATATTTTTTATCGATATTTTCTATGGCACCTATATTTGGTTTATCGTTATGTGGCTGAAAGGAGTTTTGAACTATGCCTATTTGGACATTCTTACTTTGATTGCGTAACTTGATTTTATTAAACTTATGAAGCATTGAGCATGTGGGTTTATACTTGATTCTATGAATTGCCTAAGGGTCATGATTTATTTTTGTTTTTATATACGATATGATCCTTATAATAATCTTTTTATGGCTCTTGGCTTGTAAGTTTTATAAGTGGCAATTGGCACAATGGTTTAAAACTTTTGATTAAACATTTATCAATGGCACATGGTTAACACCCGGTGTTGGTTTCACATTGGATGACAACGGTTTGAAAAACTATAATTAATGGCGCGTTGGCATATCACTAACCATTTGATTCTTTGGTTGGATGAATGATAAGGTTTTGAACTATGCTATGATTGATTGAACAGATGTGGAATTCACCGGTTGTACTTTACCATAACTATTATGCATGGCGGTAAATAACTCCACCACCCTCGCATGCGCACATTAATGCTTCCCCTTTGGTCATTAATTACTTTTAGACCAAATGACTCTGCTCCTGTGTGTTGGTATTTTCGAACCAAACCCTTACCATGTGCTCGCACCATGGCCCCAGTCGTCCGAGCTGAACCCAATGGTAGCCAGACTCTGTTGATGTTTGACAGTGCCTGCAACGACCTTGAGGAAAATGGGTGGCTTCCGTTTATACAAAAATTCGAGGGTTTTAACCTCTGCGTAGCTCGACAATTTTCTTCGACATTTGATGGTTGTCGAGCCAAGGTCGGTGATGTTCAATTGGAAATTGACGAGAAATTTATCAGTCTTGCTACTGGTTTGCCCGCCACTAGACAACGATGGTCCAAGAATTTCAAAGTAGAGGAGGTCCCTTGGACACTTCTCTTCCAGTCGCGTAAAGTTATCTCCTGTGATAAAGGTTTGCCAGTAACTATGCTTAAACAACGTTGGCATGATTTATTGATGATAATCAAACAGTTTATCACCTGCGAAGGTCGGTACGGGTTTGTTTTCTTACACCATATTCGTTTTCTTATGGTTTTTATGGGTTATCAACTCAATATGCCTTATTATCTGCATAGAATCCTGTTTAAAATGTCAAAGAAGTACAAAAGGAACCAGGCTGATAGTAGCCTTTTTCATTATGGGATGGTTAAGATTATTGTTGTCTGTCATTTGGGTTTACGCGGAGAATGTTGGAGCGATTTCCTTGCTCGGAATGATTTTGAGGATTCGAACACTCCACAAGTTGACAAAACTGTGGTAGGCGAGGTCAAGGCTGTAACCCCAGTACCCTACAGCATCCTACTACCTAAACCCTTGGCCGACTCACCTATCGACCTACCCCACACCGTGACTAAGAACACTGAGACTGTTAAACCTATGGGTAAAAATCCTAAGGGGAAACCCATAGTAAACGCCAAAGGCAAAAAGAATGCCCGTTTGATTTCACGAATGGCAAGAAATAAGCCAAAACCTCATGTCGATCCAAACCCTATCATGTTGAGTGAGGACTCTGATTCAGAAGTGGAGCATTTCTTGGCTAGCGAATACCCCTATTCGCAAGGTTTGTGTGTCGAACCCTCGTATGACTTTGTGTCAAACCTAACCCCTTACCTACAGGACAACCCTAACTACCCAGGCATTAAGCTTCCTTGTGAAGCCCCCGATCATTTATCCAAACCCTCCCCTGCTCTATCAAAACCTACAGTGCCACCCTGTGATCAATGCAACTTGTGGTTAGAGAGATATTATCTTGATGTTCCAATTCTTCAGTCCAGAATTCACTCTTTGGAGGACCAGGTTGCACTGCTTACCAGTCAAAAGGCTAAGCTACAAGCCTCTGAGAAAAAACAAAGGACAACAGGCTCCATCTTGTTTAAAAATGTGGAATCAGCTACAGCCGTCGTGAATTCTAACTTGGCATAATTGAACAGCCTTCGTCATCACACAAGTATATTTTATCACTTGTTTATATAACGAATTTGAATTTGGTTTTGAATAGCTCTGTTTACAGCATTGATTGGTTCTGTTACATTGTATGCATTCTATACATAGCTTGTTTTGACTAAATGGAAATTCGTTTTTCCCAGTTTAGCTTCGATTGGATTTTCATTGATTTGATTGATCTTGGTGTGGATTTGATTTGTTTGATTTAGCTAAAATGAATGCTCTGCTGTCAATTGAAGTCATTCTAGACAGGAGTTGTTTCTCATATTCAATTTTGAACACAACCACATTTCGTTTGGGTTTCGTTATAATGCATACACTTTGATTGGCAATAATTTTGATATGGTTAATTGTTACGGTTTTATGTCCCATATGACTTTCGACCAACAGGAATACAATTCGGATTATTTCCAATATGATTCTGTTAATATTCATCCAAATCATGAATACATTCAATTCATAATAGTTTTACTCAGCCGGTTAATACGCATTGGTTTACTATTAGTTCCATCATGTTATCGGTTGGATTCGTAATGGCAATGGATACTCTGTTTGAGTTTGATTCATAGAACGAGATTGACTATATCCAGATTCACGATTTGTTCTATATTAAACTCAATCGTGATTTGTTTCGATTGTTTGCCCAGCTTACAATTATCACTTCTGTTGATTCTATTAAGATTGCAATCACAATTAATTGATCCTGTCTGTTGACTGTGAAAGGATCGATCACAAATTTGGTTGGGTTGATGCTGTCACGTATGATTTCGTTTACACATAATCAAAACAGTCTTTCTATCTTTGTATTTGATTAAATGATATGAATATTTTGTTATATCATTATAGCTATAACAAATAGAAAATGGTTGTGTTGGATTAGATCGTATCACATACGATATGACTCATTATCGATTTCAATTGATATGAAACTGTCTTGTTACTGTTTGACCCGATTTTATGGTAACAGTAAAACAGAGTATTCTCACCCCTGTTTTCGATTGAATCACTTTTGATTATGTTTAATGTTGAAAGATAAAATCATTTGAATCGTGAGTGATTCATTTTAAATGATCATTGGAAGAAAATTGGTTTTAATTCTTTTAAAAGATTTGATTTGATTTCAATTCTGATCCTGTATGTTATTTTAGACTAGCTACAGAATCAAATGATTCTATAGCCAAGTCTGTAGAATTAAATTTTTATTGTTTTGCTAATAAAATACCTTTCTAACTTGTTATTTTTGGTCTATTGCAGATGAATTCGAAATTGCATTGGATCTGATGAGCAGTTAGGGGATATTTGAAATATTTTACTTAGTTTAGTTGATTTTGGGAATATTTTCCCAGATTATGTAAACAGTTTGATATTATCCACAGGGAGGTTTTACCCTGTGGAAAGACTTATATATACTCATTATTTTTGTAATAACATGATCCTCATTCATGGGAGAACAAGGATATGGAATTTTAATACAGACTGAGACAAAATTTGATATTCTGCTATAGCTTTAGCTTTTCATAGTATCAATATTTTGTTCATGTTTTTGTGTATCAATTTGCATCTGGTTAATGACTACTTTAGCTATCTTAATCTTTTGCAAATGATATAATCTAATCAATATAATCCATATCTAATTTCTTCCAAGTGTGTAAAAAAACATAGCAATTACTTGATTCAGTTTGTGGATGATAGATTTCTCTTCTTCATAAGTTGAATTATTAAGTATAAGTTTTTGCATAACAGGTTTCCCTTATTGCAGAGATTTATAAATCATATAATTTTTATGATTTTTTATGTCTTGTTTGTCCTGTAAACAACTCAAAGAGCATTACAGCCTATCGTTTACAAAAAGCTTCTGGATCAACCGGTGCGAGTTTCCCTCCCGCGACCAGCTTCAAATTCATCATACACAGGACAAATTTGGAGCGTTTCCAGATCAGTTAATCATATGTTTGTTTAGTATATTATTAGTAGTTTAGTTAGATATATATGTGTGTTTAGTATATTAGATTGTTTAATTTCAGTAAGTTTTATTTCTTGTTTATAAAATTATAAAATCAAAAAAGAAATACCTTTCTCTGTCGTAG
>ML777719.1:69328-100090 GCA_009831015.1 Picea engelmannii
CAGACAAAGACGATAGGAAAATTTCTTCGCTAAAATAACTTCTGAAAGTTTGTACAAACATCTATTGCTGAAATTGATAATCTGTGTTGGAAATTTTTGTTGTTTGAAAGAAGTTTATTGATTTCAATCTCTGAGCAAAGTTTGTCATGATCATCTATTATCTTTTTACGCTGTCCCTTTTCCGTAAAGGAATGACTTAAAATCGTGTCTCCCTATCATAGGAAGTTGTTTTTATAAAACATCTCTGGAACTGAACAAAGGACAGTGCTAAAAAATTATGATGAGGTAAAAAAATATGTTAAAATATCAGATTATCAGCGTCACCCCGCTCAGCTGTATACCTTTGAAAAACAAAATAAAATATGAATAAGAGCTGTGGGAAGTGCTTGTAAACCCGCCGGGATGCTGAACAGGTCCACTGGCAGCGAGTAAATGCATGCATGGCGCCAAGACAACTTCGCCGGGGTACTGAACAGGCCCGCTGGCAGCGAAGCAATGTTGGGTACATGAAAATCTATAAAAAATAATGAGAAACCTCTTTAATGTCCTTTATTCTGATCTAGAACTTCTTGACAGGATACAGATGTCAGAGTGGTTTAAATGGCAACCCTGTCGATGGCTATGGACACCTGCTGGCAGCAGTGGCCATGCCAATAGTATCGAAGATTTTATCTTTAATATCGTGACTTGCTGATCTTAAGATTGTTATTGGTTTTCATCTTTTAAAGCACTGCTGGAAAAAATGATTAATGATGATGTTTATACGATTTTCCGGTTGTTGTTTTTAAGTTGAAATTTTCTTTGCTATCCTAATCTGAATTTATTTCTGTTGACAGAGATAACTGCTTCTACCAGTGTCTCGCCATTGTTGGCAGCCAATTCAATTTTTTCTATTGTCCTATAAGCTGCCTACACCTATGTCTTCCAAACTTCAAATTGTCGTCGCATTTGTCAAATAAACGATAATTTCATTTCTTGCGACACTTGCAAATTTGTTTCCATTAAGTTTTCACGACTGTAAGCATGAAAATCTCTCCTTTCGAGGTCACATTTCAATCACTATCTGAACTGTCGTCATCTTTTTTATCGATATTTGCTATGGAACCTATCTTTGGTTTATCGTTATGTGGCTGAAAGGAGTTTCGAACTATGCCTATTTGGACATTCTTACTTTGATTGCATAACTTGATTTTATTAAACTTATGAAGCATTGAGCATGTGGGTTTATAGTTGATTCTATGAATTGCCTAAGGGTCATGATTTATTTTTGTTTTTATATAAGATATGATCCTTATAATAATCTTTTTATGGCTCTTGGCTTGTAAGTTTTATAAGTGGCAATTGGCACAATGGTTTAAAACTTTTGATTAAACATTTATCAATGGCGCATGGTTAACACCCAGTGTTGGTTTCACATTGGATGACAATTGTTTGAAAAACTATAATTAATGGCACGTTGGCATATCACTAATCATTTGATTCTTTGGTTGGCCAAATGATAAGGTTTTGAACTATGCTATGATTGATTGAACAGATGTTGAATTCGCCGGTTGTACTTTACCATAACTATTATGCATGGCGGTGAATAACTCCACCACCCTCGCATGTGCACATTAATGCTTCCCCTTTGATCGTTCATTACTGTTAGACCAAATGACTCTGCTCCTGTGCGTTGGTATTTTTGAACCAAACCCTTACCATGTGCTCGCACCATGGCCCCAGTCGTCCGAGATAAACCCAATGGCAACCATACTCTGTTGATGTTTGACAGTGCCCGCAGCGACCTTGAGGAAAATGGGTGGCTTCCGTTTATACAAAAATTCGAGGGTTTTAACCTCTGCGTAGCTCGACAATTTGCTTCGACATTTGATGGTTGTCGAGCCAAGGTCAGTGATGTTCAATTGGAAATTGACGAGCAGTTTATCAGTCTTGCTACTGGTTTGCCCGCCACTGGACAACGATGGTACAAGAATTGCAAAGTAGAGGAGGTCCCTTGGACACTGCTCTTCCAGTCGTGTAAAGTTATCTTCTGTGATAAAGGTTTGCCAGTAACTATGCTTAAACAACGTTGGCATGATTTATTGATGATAATCAAATAGTTTATCACTTGCGAAGGTCGGTATGGGTTTGTTTTCTTACACCACCTTCGTTTTCTTATGGTTTTTATGGGTTATCAGCTCAATATGCCTTATTATCTGCATAGAAGCCTGTTTAAAATGTCAAAGAAGTACAAAAGGAACCAGGATGATAGTAGCCTTTTTCATTATGGGATGGTTAAGATTATTGTTGTCTATCATTTGGGTTTATGCGGAGAATGTTGGAGCAATTTCCTTGCTCGGAATGATTTTGAGGATTCGAACCCTCCACAGGTTAAAAAACCTGTGGTAGGCGAGGTCAAGGTTGTAACCCCAGTACCCTACAGCATCCTGCTACCTAAACCCTTGGCTGACTCACCTATCGACCTACCTCACACCGTGACTAAGAACACTGAGATTGTTAAGCCTATGGGTAAAAAGCCTAAGGAGAAACCCACAGTAAACGCCAAAGGAAAAAAGAATGCCCGTTTGATTTCACGAATGGCAAGAAATAAGCCAAAACCTCATGTCGATCCAAACCCTATCATGTTGAGTGAGGACTCCGAGTCGGAAGTGGAGTGTTTCTTGGCTAGCGAATACCCCTATTCGCAAGGTTTGTGTGCCGAACCCTCATATGACTTTGTGTCAAACCTACCCCCTTGCCTACAAGACAACCCTAACTACCCAGGCATTAAGCTGCCTTGTGAAGCCCCCGGTCATTTATCCAAACCCTCCCCTACTCTGTCAAAACCTACAATGCCACCCTGTGATCAATGCAGCTCGTGGTTAGAGAGATATTATCTTGACGTTCCAATTATTCAGTCCAGAATTCACTCTTTGGAGGACCAGGTTGCACTGCTTACCAGTCAAAAGGCTAAGCTACAAGCCTCTGATAAAAAACAAAGGACGACAGGCTCCATCTTGTTTAAAAATGTGGAATCAGCTACAGCTGTCGTGAATTCTAAGTTGGCATAATTGAACAGCCTTTGTCATCACACAAGTATATTTTATCACTTGTTTATATAACGAATTCAAATTCGGTTTTGAATAGCTCTATTTACAACATTGATTGGTTCTGTTACATTGTATACATTCTATACATAGCTTGTTTTGACTAAATGGAAATTCGTTTTTCCCAGTTTAGCTTCGATTGGATTTTCATCGATTTGATTGATCTTGGTGTGGATTTGATTTATTTGATTTAGCTAAAATGAATGCTCTGCTATCAATTGAAGTCATTCTAGACAGGAGTTGTTTCTCATATTCAATTTTGAACACAACCACATTTCGTTTGGGTTTCGTTATAATGCATACACTTTGATTGGCAATAATTTTGATATGGTTAATTGTTACGATTTTATGTCCCATATGACTTTCGACCAACATGAATACAATTCGGATTATTTCCAATATGATTCTGTTAATATGCATCCAAATCGTGAATAGATTCAATTCATAACGGTTTTACTCAGCCGGTTAATACGCATTGGTTTACTGTTAGTTCCATCATGTTATCGGTTGGATTCGTAATGGCAATGGATACTCTGTTTGAGTTTGATTCATAGAACGAGACTAACTATATCCATATTCACGATTTGTTCTATATTAAACTCAATCGTGATTTGTTTCGATTGTTTGCCCAGCTTACAATTATCACTTCTGTTGATTCTATTAAGATTGCGATCACAATTAATTGATCCTGTCTGTTGACTATGCAAGGATCGATCACAAATTTGGTTGGGTTGATGTTGTCACGTATGATTTCATTTACACATAATCAAAATAGTCTTTCTATCTTTGTATTCGATTAAATGATATGAATCTTTTGTTATATCATTATAGCTATAACGAATAGAAAATGGTTGTGTTGGATTAGATCGTATCACATACGATATGAATCATTATCGATTTCAATTGATATGAAACAATCTTGTTACTGTTTGACTCGATTTTATGGTAACAGTAAAACAGAGTATTCTCACCCCTATTTTCGATTGAATCACTTTTGATTATGTTTAATGTTGAAAGATAAAATCATTTGAATCTTGAGTGATTTTTTTTAAATGATCATTGGAAGAAAATTGGTTTTAATTCTTTTAAAAGATTTGATTTGATTTCAATTCTGATCATGTATGTTATTTTAGACTAGCTACAGAATCAGATGATTCTGTAGCCAAGTCTGTAGAATTAAATTTTTATTGTTTTGCTAATAAAATACCTTTCTAACTTGTTATTTTTGGTCTATTGCAGATGAATTCGAAATTGCATTGGATTTGATGAGCAGTTAGGGGATATTTGAAATATTTTACTTAGTTTAGTTGATTTTGGGAATATTTTCCCAGATTATGTAAACAGTTTGATATTATCCACAGGGAGGTTTTACCCTGTGGAAAGACTTATATATACTCATTATTTTTGTAATAACATGATCCTCAATCGTGAGAGAACAAGGATATGGAATTTTAATACAGACTGAGACATAATTTGATATTCTGCTACAGCTTTAGCTTTTCATAATATCAATATTTTGTTCATGTTTTTGTGTATCAATTTGCATCTGGTTAATGACTACTTTAGCTATCTTAATATTTTGCAAATGATATAATCTAATCAATATAATCCATATCTGATTTCTTCCAAGTATGTAAAAAAACATAGCAATTACTTGATTCAGTTTGTGGATGACAGATTTCTCTTCTTCATAAGTTGAATTATTAAGTATAAGTTTTAGCATAACAGGTTTCCCTTATTGCAGAGATTTATAAATCATATAATTGTTATGATATTTTATGTCTTGTTTGTCCTATAAACAACTCAAAGAGCATTACAACCTATCATTTACGAAAAGATTCTGGATCAACCGGTGCGATTTTCCCTCCCCCGACCAGCTTCGAAGTCATCATACATAGGACAAATTTGGAGCGTTTCCAGGTCAGTTAGTCATATGTTTGTTTAGTATATTATTAGTAGTTTAGTTAGATATATATGTGTGTTTAGTATATTAGATTGTTTAATTTCAGTAAGTTTTATTTCTTGTTTATAAAATTATAAAATCAAAAAATAAATACCTTTCTCTGTCGTAGGGCAGATTGCAAATGAGTTTTGCAGGTTTTATTTAAATTTGTATTTTTGTGAATATTGTAAATTTTGTAGATAAGTTATATTACAGTTAGTAGTTAGTAAATAGTAGATTAGTTTGTTTGTTTAGTAGTTAGTTTTGATTAGATTAGTGTATTAGTTTGTTTTATTTAGTTTATCTAGTTTAGTTTTTTTTTAGTTAGTTTGTTTTATTTAGTTTAGTTAGTTTAGTTTGTTTTTAGTTAGTTAGTTTTATTTAGTTTAGTTAGTTTAGTTAGTTTTATTTGTTTTAGTTAGATTAGTTAGTTTAGATTAGTTTTCTCTTTGGTTTTCTTAGAACCTTAGAATGGACAACGGAGCCGTTAAACCCGTCAGGGTGGTTCATTCCAAATGGCTTGGATTATTAGACAACCCCGGACCGATTCCACTCTCTCAGTTGATGGACGGTCAATTTCGCCCGTCAACAAGATATTCTCCGCTTCCTCCATCCAGTGAAAAGATTTATGTCTTTTCTTCACCGTATCCATCATCGGTGCACTAATTCCACTGAAGTTTTAGATGATTTTCCTGTAGAAGCTAGCCAAACCATGGAAGCTTCGAACTTCAAAATGCTCTTCGGTCATGGCCAATCCTTAATTGATTTTATCTTTTTCAGATCCATTTTCAATTCATTTGTAGAGATAAAAAAAACCCAAATAAATGAGTTTTGTCCTCATAAATGACAATTTCTTCATGTTGATCAAAAAATTATCTTGTTGTAACCTTCTCATCACTACAGCTAAATGCTTCAAATGCTCTACTTCAGTTTTGCTAAAGATTAATATATCATCAAGGTATACAATGATGAATTTCCTAATGAAATCCTTTATGACTTTGTTCATCAACCTCATGAAAGTATTGGGTGCATTCCTCAAGCCAAATGGCATGACAAGCCATTCATACAGCCCTTCATTTGTCTTGAATGTTGTCTTCCATTCATCACCTTCTCTCATTCTAATCTGATGATATCCGCTTTTCAAATCAATCTTTGAAAAAAAATTTGCTCCACTCAAGAAATCCATCAAGTCATCCATCCTTGGAAATGGGAACCTATACCTAATGGTAATTTTGTTGATTTCCCTTGAGTTTGTACACATTCTCCATCCACCGTCCTTCCTTGGGCTGAGCACTGTTGGAGCAATGCATGGACTCAAGTTCTCCCAAATCAATCCTTTGTCCATTAAGTCCTGGACCTGTCTCTTAATTTCTTCATTCCCCTGTGGCATCAACCTATAAGCTTCTTTGTTTGGAAAACTAGCTCCAGGTATAAGATCTATATGATGGCTTATACTCTTGATAGGTGGCAATGAACAGGGTAGTTCTTCCACTACTATATCAACAAATTCTTCCAGCAACTCCTGGATTTCTTCCGGTAAATCATCTATCCTAGTGTTGTTCAAAACAATTATAGGATTCCTAACCAAAATGAATTGTGTGTCTTCCTTCTTCTTGAATTCAATAAGAATTTCCTTCCCACTCATGAGAAGTACGGTGTTGTTCACCTCTGGTTTCACTTCTTTATCCTTAATTGGTAGCAACATGTGCATCCTACCATTTTTCTCCAGAGTGTACATGTTCTTTCTCCCATCATGCACCACATTTTTGTCATATTGCCACGGTCTCCATGGAAATAGATGACAAGCATCCATGGGAATGACATCACATAATACCTCATCTTTATATCCTCCTATTTTAAATTCAACTAAATACTGTTTAGTGACATTTACCTGATGTCCTTTTTGTAGCCACGAAACTTTGTATGGTCTTGTATGCGCAACAATCTCCAGCTCCATCTTTTCTACCATTTCCATAGATACAAGATTATCTATGCTACCGCTGTCCACTATGACCTTACATACTCTGTCTTTGGTTTTGCAAGCAGTTCGAAATAGACTGTTCCTTTGGGATGGGTTCTCTGGATCCTTTTCTGGTTTCAAGAGAACTTTCTGCATCATCAAATATCTTTTTCCCTCAGCGTCTTCTGCCTCAACATTAAATCCTTGAGCTTTGGAAATGTGAGTTTCACCACCATCTTTCTTCCTATTTGGACACTCATAGGATTTATGTTTGATTTTTCCACAGACAAAGCATTTCACTTCACCTCCTCTACCTCTTCCTCTTCCTTTGGCTCGAGGAAAAGTATTTCTATCAGCATACTGCCTCCCCTGTGAGCTTCCTCCTCTCTCAGATTGAGTTTGAGGTTTCTTCCCCTCTTCTTTAGGCTTCAGAGTTTTGTCCTGGGAAATTGTCTTGCCTTTGCTTTGACTTATGCCTCGACCTATTTGACCTTGCTTTCGGCTCAACTTCTCTTCATTTTTTAGAGCCATCTGATAAGCATCTTCTACGATTTGGATGGCCATCATGCTCATCTCATCTAGAATGTCATATCACAGACCATTCATATACTTGACAACTTTCTCATCATGACTTTCCCGATGACCTACTCTAATGTTTATCCTGTAGAAATCTTCAGTGTATTCTTTCACTGACATCAAGTTCTGTCTCAAATTCTCCATCCTTCGAAACAAATTTATTTGATAATCCCTAGGTATAAACTTGGATTTCATTTTTGCAACCATTCTATCCCATATCTTTATTTTCTTCTTGCCCTTGCAATGTCTGTCAGCTTGCAGTTCATCCCACCATAGTGATGCATGCCCTCTAAATCTGGTAACAACATGTTTAACTTTTTTGTCTTCTTCGACATCCTCATAGTTGAAGTATTTGTCTAGAGATCTAATCCAGTATAGAATCTCTTCAATGTCTAGGTTTCCTTCGTACATTGGAATGTCCATTTTTTCCCTAGCACCTATCCTTACAAAATCCCTGAATAGGTGTTCTTCAGCAGCATCTTTGAATGCAACTTCTTCTACTTCATTTCTAGCTTCATTTTCACTTTCAGCTTCATTGATATCCCCAGTGTCAACTATTCGCCTCTATGCTGTCTCCATAGCATCAAGTCTGGCACATAATTCATGCATTTCTCTTTCCACTGCTGGATCAGGTATGGGCCTTTCTCTTCTTCTCGGCGGCATGGCTGTAAAATTCCTCGTTTCTTTCTTCTGTAGAAAGAAAAGAATTTGTTCTAGGCTCTGATACCACAATTGGTGTTGACCTCTTTCCCTCACACCGAGATCTTCACAGGATCTTTTTTAAACCACGAAAAGGATTAATTGAACTCCTCGTTTAAACCCATAAAGGACTTTGGGTCTCGCGATTTGGAAACTTTGAATGCAATGCCAGAGTCCTTGGCAATAACTGAAACGCTAAATTGTGAATGAGCTTAAGGAGTAAGCCCCCTCTTTAACCCCTTTTCCAATATGACCACATCCAAGCCTTAACGCAAGAACCTTTTTCAACTCACGACTTCACGAGTTGGAGCACCAACCTCTCGTGCTCTTCGCTTGCAAATCCCCAAAACATGATCCATCAACGAAAGTTGACTCCACTCAAAGCGACAGGCATACACCACTTGTCACTTCTGCTATCTCTACTTATGGGGTGAGTTCTTGCCACCTATCCACACGGACTTTCCGTCTTTCTCAACTCAAGCGAACAACCAATAGTCGTTCCTCTTCCTCTATGGATCCCCGACTCCGAAGTCGTACCCTCGATGAGATCTATGGTTGTGTGCCTCCCTCGATCCAACGATCCTGGTTGTATCAAGATTTCACAACCCGGGAGTTCGCAACTCTCGAGTCCAACCTTGAACTACTCCACTTTCCGATCCCCAATATGGAAAATTCACATACGATATCAACGGTCCCCGTTGATCCGAATCTAACGGTCACTACTCCTCCTGAGATTATGGGTGTTGAAAGACTCTCAGTCTTAATCCCTCCGCTGATCTATCAAATCCAATGGCCTACAGAACTTTGGCACTTCCTCCTGAAGTGATTCCACCGTCCAATTCAACTTCTCAAGGACTTCTGGCCAAATGAATTGGCATCCTCCCTCTTGAACTTGACTTCTTTGGGACGATTTTTACCTTCGTCTTTATTCGACAACTTCAGAGGTTCTATCCCTTCTGAGCTTTTTCTTATGAACTCCAGGCTTCCAAAAGGGTCCCTGCATGCACTCCTTACGACAAATTTTCAAATAACCTCAGGTTATTTGGGTCTTCGGCTCTGTGCACTCTTTGCAATAGAGGATTCTTCAAATCCCCAATGAGTTTGAAGTAATTCGTTCCCTTCTCCCAGCCTGCGCACACTTTGCACGGCTCTGTGCTCTGCTAGAACTCTTACCTGTAAAGACACAATTTGAATCTCCTCTTAGAGTTTTGAGATAAAACTCAGAGCCTGGTTGACACACTCCTTATGGACCCTCCACTGCACTCTTTGTAGGAGTTCTTGGAAAGAGAAACAAAAGAAACTCATTCTCCCCTTATCCATAATTCAAACATTCAACATAGAATTCTAGAGCATACACACACACATAGCATTAAAGAAAAATGCATACAGAGAATGCAAACAAGCCTGCAACATACCATTTAATAGGTGGTTCCAACAACCATAACAAATACACAGATTGGAATCAAATCTCTCTTCTATTAATTCCAGTGTTCCTGTACATGGCAAATAAAAACTAAAATGCATAAAACTCTATGTTCTCCTCTATTCTTCTCTACAACTCTACAGCTTACGAATTCTGAATATTGTTACAATGATACAAGGGTGAGGGTGTCTATCATCCGTTTTCCCTCCTATGCTTCTAAACTGTCTAATCTATCATTTAAATCTACCTACTTGCATTAAACACACATAAATGCCTATTACATCTAGTGGATAGGAACATACGCTCAAAAATCAGTTTGGATCTTCAGATATAAATACAACTACACTTTCCTCCTATCCATTACATTAATGTTGCAGATTTTGGAATTCACAATGTTTTCACAAAAACGTATTTAATTTCATATGTGCGTCCAACTGTCTCTTTGGCTAGGTGTGTGCCTTGGCTTCATACGATTCTCTTGCATCAGGGATGAAGAATGCACCAGCCATATTTTCAAGGGTAGTAATAATTTCTTTTAAGGAGTTCATACATCAGTTTTTGGAAGTGTATTTGGATGATTGGACTATGTATATCTTATTAAAGGACCATGTAGAAGTGTTAAGGATAATGTTGGAAATATGCAGGCAGTGTCATATATCATTGAATGTCAAGAAGTGAATTTTTGGGACACCATTTGGAATATTATTGGGCCATATAGTGTGGAAACAAGGATTTCTAGTAGATCCTACCAAGATTGTATTTATTGTCAATTTACCACCACCAATGTCACTACGCCAGTTGAGAGAAAAATTGGGACATATAGGCTACTATAGGAAATTTATAAAAGGGTATACGCAGATCACTACACCAATGGAAAAAGTGTTAAAGAAAGATATCAAATTTCAATGGAATGAGGACTATCAACAAGGTATGGATACCCTAAAAGAGAAAATGGTGAGATCACCTATACTAGTATTCCTATATTGGGAAAATAATTTTCATGTACATATAGATGCATCAACTATAGCACTTGGAGAAATTCCAGCGTAGCCGAGAGAAGGGGACTTGGACCATCCTATATAATTTGCGATAAGAAAAATATCAAAATTAGATCAGAACTATAATACTACAGAAAGAGAAGGCCTCCCTATAGTCTATGCACTTCAGAAGTTCAGACATTTCTTACTGGAAAAACACTTTAAGATGTTCACAGATCATTCAACCCTCAAATATTTAGTCAACAAGTTAGTGTTGGGGGGAAGGATTTGTAGATGGTTGTTGTTATTTCAAGAATTTGATTTTGAAGTGATAGTCAAACCAGGGAAGTTGAATGAAGGACTTGATCATATTTCAAGGGTCACTAATGGAGAGGAGCCTACCAATTTGGAAGACAACTTCCATGATGCATAGTTGTTTTCAGCACAAATAGATGATGAATATTTTTCTGATATCATTGAATATTTGAGCACACAGATTGTGCCATAAGAATTTAGCACTGCGCAGAAGAAGAATCTAGTAGTTAGAGATGAATATTATCAACTGATTGTAGTACACTTATATAAAATGGGCACAGATAACATTTTCAGAAGGTTTGTACTAGAACATCAAAGGCCTAGAATTTTGGCAGAAGATCATGAGGGAATAGATCGATAACATTATGCAGGAAAATCTACCGTGCATAAGGTATTGCATGTAGGACTATGGTGTCCAACAATTCATAGATACGCCAAGGAATATTTCCAAAAATGTGATGTCTGTCAGAGGATTGGTAAACCTAACAGAAGGGATGAGATGCCCCTGAGACCACAAGTAACTTTGCAGGTATTTGAAAAATTGGAAATAGACTTTGTTGGACCAATTAATCCACCAGGAAAAAGGACAGGAGAAAGATATATCATACTATGAAAAAATATTTAACAAGATGGGCAAAAGCAACACCAGTTAAAGACTACAGTGCAGAGACAACAACACACTTCCTATTTGAGCAAGTGATCACCATATTTGGATGCCCAAGAATATTGATGAATGACCAAGGTACTCACTTCATCAATAGAACCATCAGGGCTATGACTGAGGAGTTTGAAGTCTATCACCATAAGATTACACCTTACCATCCTTAGGCAAATGGAATAGTAGAAGTCATCAATAAGATATTGGAGAATGATCGCAAGAAAGAACTAGCAGAACACATGAATGCGTAATTCAAACTAGCAGAACACGTGAAGGTGCAATTTGACACAATCAGGTGGAATAAATGCCTCATCATCAAAGACATAAACGACAATGTGACAAGATTCACCAGAAATCTAATAACATGAAAGCTATTAAGAAAATGTCATAGAGAGGAAGCACCTACAGGATTAATCGCAGTAGCAACACAATGTGCCAAGGGGAGGATGTTCAGCTGGGCATCGTACCTACTAAACAAATTCTTACTTAATTGTCGCAATGTGTAGGACAATGGAACCGAATTCCATTACTCCTGGATGATAATATTGATAGTTTTGGAAGGGTGGCAGGATCCCAAGTTATACGCATTCTTAGAGAGAGTGGGAAAATGCTACGTGGCCAGGTATGAGTCTCTCTTGCAAGAGAAGGATAATAAGACACAACATACAAACAATACTATGTTTTCCATGATGTTAGAATAAATCAAGCAGTGCACCACAAATGTATGGAGTATACCTATGGAGGTCGCACAGGAAACATGAGGGATAGATACATTCAATGCATCCCGACATCACATATGAATCTAGGCCACAAAATATCCTAAGAAGGAATGGCTAAAGATGAAGTATTGCATCACGCGGGACAAGAGGAGTGGATTATCAAGGAATGTCTTGAGAAGTGGCAGATGCTAATAGAAAAACCATCCACGAGTACATGCATGACGTAGTCCTCCAAGCCTAAAGATATGACTGAAGAAGGCTCATTAGCCCGAACATGTAGTTCAGTTGACAACACCAGGAAAACCGCAACGTGAACCCTACCAAGTGGGATTAGCGCAATACTAAAAATATCGAGGAGAACACCCACAACATCAAGAACATGAAGCTAACCATACACTGGGAAAAAGGAGACAACATAGGCTCCAAAGGAAACAAGCCAAGGAACAAAAACATAGGTGCAACCCTCACAGATGGTAAGAAGTTATGTGTAGGGAAAAGATGTGAGAAAGAAGAGGAAGTAAAAGACAGAGGACCCCGACATCACCCTCACATGGGATGATGCAGAGCTCATCGCGGATAAGGTCCAAGATAGGAGTCAGGAAGTAGTCAGGACTGCAGTGGCACATAGGGAAGAGATTATGTCTAGGCTCTTAGAAGTACATGACAACATTCATCAACTACAAAGACAAGTAGAATCATAGGCCACTCCGCAGTCACGGGAGAAGACACAGAGACCATCTACCCAGAAAGAGGGTGAAGAGAGTGTACATTTTGATGTCCAGGGTAGGGAAACGTTCAACATAATGCGTCAAATGATCATATTCGATCGGAGATAGCGCAGTAACCCCTGGAATAAGTAGAAAAAATTGAGATGGTGATGGAACACATTCCAATGAAGGATTTATATGGACTACAAGCCAACATCATGTAGGAAGTACAATCTAGGTCCCGCGTAGATGCCACAAACCTAGAGGTAGGAAGAGGAGTTGAAAAGATGCTCCATATCATATGTGACCAATTGACTACAAAAAAGGAAGATGAGAAGGAACATGCATACATGCTAGATAAGGGATTAACATTGGTATATAACTGAATCCTGAATAGCGCGCAAGCAACAGAGCAAAGTACACTGGAGAAGATCAACCTCGTTGTACATACAATCGATTAGTATTGGCAGGAGATAGAGCAACTAAAATAAAAAATCATCCCCATGACTCCCCCTTAGGTGAAGGAGTAGAGGAGACAAGAAGTTGCAAGCCAAATCGATGATATGGAAAGACAAATCAGTGCAACAAAAAGATTGTTTGTCGGAGCAGCACAAATTTGGAAAATGCTGGAGGAATACGAACAGGTCCAACACTGGGACTAGAAAGAAGGAAAAGTAAGCACAACAATACAAGACCTCAAGCAAAGGAAGAAGATGTTATAGAAATATTTTCCTCACCCTATGCAAATTTGCTTAGAAGGCCTTTTTCCATTTCCCTATGCAGAATTGAAGTCCCTTTTTGCAGTTCCCAAAGCCAAAAATAATATTTTTCCACATATATGCGCCCTAACATTTATACAACACGTGTATATGCAGGTTGCACCATTACAGCCTACGTACATTAGGTTTTGTGCCCAAATTAAAAAATGGTGTCAGGTTTCCATGTCACATCACGAGATCCATGATCCTTGACCTTCCATATACTGGAAACATTTTGACTTGGCCCTTTAGTTCCATTTGAAGGTTATAAATGGTCCCTATCCAAGATGTGGAAAAGAGGAGAAGAATTCAACTTTGAGAGAAAAGTTACTGTGGAGAAATTATTCACTTCATATTGATTTTGTATCCCTTTATCCTTTTAATTCTGACCAAATTGTTCACCCCCCAAGTTATTCCCTACTTGATTGAGAACCTCATTGTATCTCTCATATCATATGGCCTTTGGTGGAGGATTTAATTGGTGGAGGCCCAGATAGAAGGGACTTAGTTTCTCGGTTCCAAACCATGCCGAAATGAAAATTTGTAATTCATTCACTTTTGTTGATTACATTTTAATAGAAATACTCTTTTCTCATCCAATTAATGTCTTGCAAATATTTGAATTGTTATTCCATGGGCATATTTGTTATTAATATTGATGGATTATGCTATTGAATGTGCTAAATTTATATATTATCACCATATGCTTGAATTTCTTAGTTGTCGAGGAAACATTGCAAGTATATTTCCTTGAGTCAAGTGCTCAACGATGGAGTTCATCGAATGTATGGACAAGGTAGGATCTTTATCTTGTCTCGTTAGAATATTTGTTTATGTAGAATACTTGAGATTAGAGTTGATTTATGAAGCCATTTCCATCTGTTGTGGTTTACCCCATTCCATAGAGATATTTTCCTCGTAACAAAAGACAATGAGTATCATAGAGCATCCAAAAGGAACACAACTAGATATGAAGAAGTTTCAGGAAGAGTTAAAAGCAACATAGATGCAAAGGAAGGAAAGATAGGTGCAGATGGAACCCCTTCAAGAGAAAGCAATGTAGATGATCACGTAGTTGGAGAAGGAGAATAAGAACATGGTGCAAGAACAAGAAGAGTGCGCAGCAATGATCCGAGAGGAGTTCACAATGAAAGTGTTAGAATCTCTCACAGAGAAGGCCACACAAGTCTAGGCAAGAGGAAGGGAACTTGCGGACAAGTTCCATAGCCTAGCAGAGGATTTCGAGGGAGAGCACACTACCTAGGTGGCTCGGGACGAGCCACATGTCAGTGTTGGGGGATTGTTGGGTGCAGGACAATGTTGAGGAAAAGTCCATTTTGGGAAACTAAATCTTAAATTGGAAAAAGATAGCTAGAAAGAAAAGCAACACGTGTGAGGAGAACCTGCATGCAAAGGAGGAAAGCATGAAAAGTGTGCATGCAGTAAAACCTAACCATGTTAGGGTTAGGGTTTTTGTAAGATATTGTAACGACTGATAAGACATAAATTAGTATAAATAAGGACCTAGGAGGTCTAGGTAGGGGGTTCTCAAGTTTTTCTATGTTTGGTTAGGGGAGTTGTTGTAAGATATGAGATACTTTTGTAATTTTTTGAGTTGTATGAGAGTCAAGTGGTTATACATTGAGGTTTAGATTGTAGGTAGAGGAGACTGGTGCAATCTATTTAGCCTCACAGAGGTTTTGGAACTGGATTTGTGGTTGTATGATTGGAATTGTAGTGCGTGTGACACCATACTTTGCAACAACATAATAAAAGAGCCTAAGAATCCAAATATTTTTTAACGTAGCCCAGGAGGGGGTGAACCATGTTAAAACCTGTGTTATGTGTTGTTTTTATGGTATATTTACCTTATGTTAGTAGTTATATGATGAATGAATGAATGGATGATTCAGTTAGATCTGCCATATGTTAGATCTATTAGAATGCATGCATAGATTTAAAAGATGAATGAAACTTAAGAATAATAAGAGGAGCAACTAGATAGAGGCCTTAGAGGATGATTTGTAATCCCATATCCCCACTCTTTACAGTCACCCATAGAACTATCTTGGGTCAGACTATGCACTACATTTTCTGTGTTTTGTTTCCTTCTGGTTTACTAGGAGGGACGATAGTTTTAGAGGGTTTTGTTGGAAACTTGTTATATCTGAACCTAGGTCAACAAAGAAGTAGATAGGAAGAATAGTAACAAATAGACTCCAAGGTACTCTAAGTATATTCCATCAAATGTGAATAGATGATATGAAGTCGAACACTCATGGAATCAATCAATCATAGGTCTATGATGTAAACCAACTGTCGATGGTGAGGAAACTTTCCATTGAGGCATGCAGGATCCAAGGTACTAATTGGTTTCTAAGTCTAATTTCTGGGTAATGTTTTGATGTCAACAAAAATAGACTCGTCGAAGGAGGGCTATGATATATCCCCCATCATTGACACGAAATGAATAAGGATAGTGATGAATAGTGATGGATCAAATGATGGTGAACTGATGTAGGGGTGAAAATGTAGAGGTTGAATTCTATTGAACACATGGAGGCACAATGAATGAATTGGTAGCATTGACTCAACAAAACATGAATACCAATTACGATGATCTGATGACAACCAATGGATCTCTTCAAAGGAGTCAAAAGAGTATGACGTCACACATAATGAGATGACAGCCAAGGGTTCTCTTTTGAAGGAGTTAAAAGAGTATGACGACCCATGAGACTCAAATAAGTGCCATGTCCAAGAGAGACATCAAGCTACCATAAATGAAAGACTTGACCCACTTCTCAAAATTCCCCCCCACCTAGATATGGGAGTACCTATTTTGTTTTTAGTGAGCTCAAGGAGGGTAACAAATGCTCGGTTAACTCATCTTTGATGATTCTTGTGTTCACATGTTTAACGAACCTGAACAAGGAAGGGTTCGGTCCCATATGGGTCCTTCCTTGTGTATATTTTACAATTCCAAGGAAAGAAAACTTAATGGTATTTTCATATTTAGAGAGTCTAAAAATATTTGATAAAGAAGAATCAAAATGGACTTTTTCTTGAAATTAGTCTCCATGGTTCGAAAAAGTATAAAACGATACCTAGGAGAACTCTTCTAATAATGTTTGACTAGAGTATTCCTTTTTCATAAATAGTTCGATGAGAATAAAAAGGAGATAAAATACCACTCCACAGACATGCTTTCTAATTCACTTTAACAAGCATGAAAGACAACAATCTCGCTCGACAATATTTTCATGTTAGAGAGTTTGAAAAGAGATTAAAAGGGACTCCAATAGGTTCATTTTTCGTATAGATTTTATGAGTCTGAAAAACATATAAAAGTATACTCAGTAACCTATTATAATGTATTAATGAGAACGATAAAGAAAAAATACTAAGCTAAGTAACTTATTCTCATGTATTTACGAGCATGAGAAAGAACAAAGACTGAGCTCGGTAAATTATTATCATGTATTTACAAGCATGAGAAAGAACAAAGACTAAGCTCGTTCTAGAGAAGACTACTAAATTATGATGAGGAAGACCCTCAAATGAGGATCAATCCTATCAGTTTCTCTCTCTAGAGATTTTTTTCTCCCCAACTTGCATGACAAAAGCTAAAGGGTTCACTCCATCATGATGCCCAGAGGCTGGAGACCTGTCCCCCAAGCGTCATTTCCTCTGACGAATTTTCTTCTTTCCTCATTTAGGTGGCGGGTTAATAATGTGATATTTTAATGAGGTGAAGGAAAATAAGGTTCAAATATGTGATCCAGAGTGAGGATCGAGGTGAATGGAGGGGGTCTGTTTAATTGTTTAATGAGCTTGACATAGACAATGAACTATGCTCGTCAAAACCATGTACTAACAAATGATCAGATGATTCTACAGATGGATGCAACTGATTTGAAATCATATTTATTGTGGAAACCTATGGGGAGACAAGATAAGGTAAAGGAAAAAAATCCATGAGTGAAGAATCCTTAAGGAGACTTACTCCTACACTCTCAAAACCAGATTTTTTAAGAAAAAGGGACATTATCCGCAACAACATTGTGGAGATATGGAGTTATGTAGTCAAGTTGGTCAACAATGATAATTTTTCCTTGATGGGGAAATCGTAAGACCTGAAACATTGTATATGCAATGAAAATCATTGTATAGAACCAAATACGACCAAGTAACAAATTGTAATCCAGGGGTGCATCAACTACTTCAATATCTATCGAAACAGTCTTATCCTTCAATGTCACAGTGAAAGATGACAAAAGTTCATGAAGTTGAAAACCACTTACATCAAACTCTTTCAAGGTGGTCGAAGACGAGGTAAGATTAGGAAAACCTATGGCTCTCCAACAAGGAAAATACATGACATAGTTAGAGGTTCCTTCATCCAAAACAGTATGATGGATGTTCTTCCCACCAACCAAAATTTGAATTTTGAATGCTAATTGATGGGAGATAATATCCTTAAAGTAATCCATATTAAACATGATCAGATCCAAATCCTCTAGATCCATAGCTCCAATAGTGGACAACAGGGTTCTACACTGACTTGGAAATTTATGTAGAACTTTGAGGGCGGACATAGCACAAGGCACCTGTGCAAAATATTCAACAATGTTGTATTTTTGGGCAGTACAGGAACTTGGATTAAATGTCACTTTTAAAATTACACTCTTGAGCGGGTGCAACACTACATCAAATATTGGCTTCTCAATATGAAGAGGATTGGAATATGGAGGAGGAGTGGATGTAGAGGGTTGATCGACATCCTTTCCCTTAGCCCGATCACCTAAAGGAGTCTCATAAGTGTTTTCTTGAGTTGTCACATCAATTGATTTAAACATGTACACCTCAGAGGAACTGATGGAAGCATCTCCATGATGGGGATGACCTGCATCACCCCCTTGTGGAGGGGAAGAATTTGTACAACCATATTTTGTTGTTGAACCGGTTGGTAGGAACCCTTCATAAATTTAGCGATTACCTCACGATGATGACAATATTTTGTGGAGTGGTCTTCCTCATAGATCATACAAGGAAAATTAGGCTTCCTAGTCAGTTGAGTATCAACAGTCTTTGGATTATCCTACTCGTTAGAAGTTTGATTGGATTTACCTTTGTTTTTCTTCCTACCTCTTGGTTGTTGAAATGAAGAGGATTGGATGACATTCACCTTAGAGGTTTGAGTAAGAGTGGAAGTAGTTTTGGAATTTGAAACAAAAATCAGTTATGGAGTAAGTTTTGTTGGATCACTCAACGGACGAGGAGTGTTAGGGATCATGTCATAAAGTGTGTCGTACTGGGAGTAGACCAAGTCCAAATATTGTACACGGTTTATAGCCTTATCCTTAGTAATATCATTTTTCCATAGAAACATCATGGGAAATGAGAGGCAAGAGAGACTATGTAAACCAATCTGCGAGGATTTGGTCCATAATGGGAGCTTTAATCAACCATCTCAATCGTATACACTAATGAATATGATTGGATATGTGGGTGGAAGAGGAATTTTGGAGTGAGGTCAAAATCTCGCTATTGGTCTCATACCATATAGGAAACTGAAAACATGCTAGCAAGAGAATTAAAGTCAAAAAAGGAGCTACAAGGAAGATCAATATACCATTTTGTTGCGACACCTGTAAGTGTTCTCTAAAAAATCCTAAGATAGATGGAATCATCCATCAAAGAGTTGGAATAACAACATAAATGGAAATTCATAACATGATTGTTAGGATCTTCCCCAGGTTTTCAATCATATTTCAGGATGTCAAATGGTAATTTGGTAGGGATGGCAGGATAGAACGAAGCATGCTAGATGGAATTGTTGGTTAAACGCAGGGATGATTTTAAGGATGGAAATTTATTTTAAAATGTAGAAACCTTGGCGAATCCTACTAATCCTTCATATGGCAACTATAAATGTTTGGCGATATTTTTGTAAAAATATTCAAATTTCTAAGGATTTTATATATATTTTATAAAATTTTGGCGATTTTTAAGGTAAAATATTTTCATCCTATAGAATTTGGGCGAATCATTTTTAAAATAGCGAATCTCATTTTTGGAAAAACCATGGAAAATTAGCCCATGAGCGAAATTTAGCCCCTAAAATCATCCATGGTTAAACGTGACAGATCTGGAATATCTAACATAGCCAAGAATGGAAATTGTCGGTTAGCATGTGGATACTGGTGGTAATCATATGCCATGAGAACACGAGTAGTAACTTATCTAGGTTTTGAAGAGATGACAAAGATATATGGTCCTCCCATAAATGGTGGTTTCCCAGGTTGTCTACTAATGAAAGGGGGTTTTCCTAATTTTCCACCCATATAAGGCGATTGTCCTAGTTGTACATTCATATACTGTGACTGAACAAATGGAAATCCTATGTGTTGTGATTGACTTTATTCCCCCCCTATGTATTGAGGTTGAAGGGATTGTTTCATTGGAATGATGGGGTTTATGAATTGAAAGGGAAAATTTCCTTGTGGAAGAATGCTCCCTGGGTTGGGTTGACCCCACAAAGGGTTAGCAGTTCGTAGAAATCGATGTACAATATACATGCCAATGGTAGTAGGGATAGAAGGACTAGCATGAGCAGATCTCCCCTAGGCAGGTTGATGTTGCAACCATGAAGGTTTCCTCCCAGTAAAATGTTTCCCTGCAATTGAAGGTTTCCCCCCAACTGAAGGTTGTCCTCCCATTGAATATTGACCACCAATGTAGGGTGTACTAATATATGATGGTTGAGATGGAGGCTGAGTAGCTTGTGTAACCATGGTTGTATGAACAACTTGAATGTTGGCCATCTGACCGAAAAAAATGACCAAGTAAAGAACTTGGTTTGTGTAAGTGTGGAAATAGTGAAGCAAGAATATTACTCGACTCGTGTGAAAAGGAAGATGTACGTGCAAGTGGTTGAGTCGGGGTTACCTGGGTCACTGATGTTTTCGGTAAAGAGGAAGCACCATCATTATCAACTACAAGAGTTGTTGAAAAATACGAATTCCCAATCCCTTCAGTAAAACCAAAATATGACGAGTTCATGTCAGGATATTGTGTAGTGGTTGAACAAAACGATGAATAGTAAGAAGAATTAACATAAAAAAATCTCGTGAATGGTGGATCAGTGATTGGTGGGAAACATAGATTAGTAAAATGAGGATTCATGTAAGATGCAATTCTTTCCATGAAGGTTGTGATCAATACTTCTATGTGATGGCCACTCCCAGAGGATATGATTCCATTCTCAGAAGTTTGATCTTCGTTCATTCCTTCGTAGGAAAAATTGGTTTGCAGTTCCTGACCGTGAGGTTACATACCTTGTATACCGTAAAATCTTCAATCCTAAGGCCAACTATGAAATTCAAAGAAACACACCCCTAATAAAACTAAAATAAATCAACCAAGCAACAATGGTTTCAAGGATATTCTGAAGATGGGATGTCAAGCTGCCAACAAAGAAATGAGAAGTAGTTACCCTGACTTCCACATAACAACCCTTCTTGGTGCAAGTAACCCTCACTTTCGCGAGATAACCCTACAAGGGTACTGAGAGTGTGATATGACATATGCCCCATGTACCGTGTGAATCCCCCCACAATCACCTCTATAGATACCTAGGAAAGGCAACTAAGGTTACCAACTACTAGTCAGCCTAAGAGAAGGTACAACCAATAGTCGATACCAAACATATAAGAATGATATCAAAGTCCAAATCTCTTCAAGAGAACTGAAGACAAGTGGACCAATAAGACTCTTGAGGAGCTCGAATGGATTCAAGATTCATGAAGCACTGAGACCAAATGAAACCAATGGTTTCTTAAGAAAACCCCCCAATATACACTCGTTCTGCTATGATTGGTTAATATTTGGAGGGGTGGTCTCCATTTCTCTTCCACATGTGACCTTGTGTTTATCTCCTGTGTGATATTAGGTTCCTGGATATGTTTATACAAAGGTTGGATTTGTACACTCTCTAGTGTTATACAATCTGTTTAGTATTCTTGGACAATTTACTCACTTTGCCTAGTCCAAATACCCTAATCCTATGCTACTGTTGGTGTGCTAAAACTAGAAACTGTTCTAGTTGATTTCATTAGCACGAGATTAATTTTAATGGATTTTTACTCAAACAGTTCACGAAGATGAAAATGATGATGTGTGAGAGACTCGACTCCAATAGAATGAAAAATAACAATATGTAGTTAGTTCTTTTCGATGAATTTTATATACGGGAAGGAGAAGAGTTATATTCTTCTTATCAAAAGAAATAACTCAAAATGATGCAAATTTCAATTTCATGGATCTAAATGATGACACACTACCAAACAAACATCTCCGAAAACCAAAATGCACATGAAAAAGTATCTATTTTTCCAAACATATATCAAAACCAATTTCTAAATAATGTAAAAAACTAACATCCTCCTAAATAACTATTCTATTTTCTTGTGGGAGGGTTGAGAGAGAAGGAGAAAAGGTATGTGCACCTAATTTATGACATTTATCCTCACCTCTACAATGGTTGAGCTCCAATCCAAACAAGTCCCTCACGAATTCAAACCTACAAGATTAGATAAACCTTCTCCTACTACTATCTATTATTAGGTAAAAGAAACCCTACCTATTCACAACTTACAAAAAATAATAAAATACACAAAAAATGAAAAAGAAAGTATAAGAGAAATAGGCCAAGTTATTATAGTCAATGAAAATCAAGAATTTTATAAACTGATGATGTTGCAATCCTCCAATCTTATTTCTTCAGCCCTTGAGCATGACTCCAACTAAACTTCACATAAACAAAGGTTTGGCACTTCTTAACAAGATCATATGTTTGGTATGTTTTCCTTCCATCCCCATCTCACTCTGAAATGGCCTAGTTATATAGATGCATAAAGGATTAACTACTAGGGTAAATAAAGAACCAATCCGAGATGTAAAAACCAGGTAAAGAAGTCTCTGGATTGATGAACCAAACCCAAGCGCAAAACCACTCGAGGTGCTTCTTCGAGAAAGAGAATAAAGCTTGAGTTCTTGGATTCTCATGAGGGTGGCAGTGTTTAATGAGTGACCAATGACTTCCATTTTGAATCTAGGCCACCATATGGAAGTTTTATATGTTAGGAAACTTGTTACCATTTTGTATATTGGGAACAATGTGCCATTTTGTAAAAAAATGTATAGTTTAGATGATGTTGAACACACACACACACACATTTCATGGTGCATTTTTTTTATGAATCTCATTATTTATTCATTTCATGTTGATGAATGTATGAATTTCAAAGTGTTTCAATTTCCACTCTTTTCTGTTATATATGAACTTGCAAAAAATAAATTTAATCTAAATGGATTTAAAGAAATCTATTCTCAAAAGATAACTCTCAGAAACAATAAATAGAAACAACTTTATATCTTTTCTCTTCTAAGAACTAATTCCACATAAAATTACTACTACAAGGATATTCTTAGGAAACATATTTTCACACTATTTTATAAAGAGAGAAACCTACATAAACATAATGAACATGAACTTGAATAGAATAATCCATGAGTTGAAATCAATGCACACTTTGGGATTATGGATGGTTTTGGGATAATGAAGACATAATGAGAAGATGAAATGTCAAACTGAAATTCTCCTCTAACCTTGAATTTAAGATCTCTTAGTATCATAAGTTGAATATTGTTTTACAATAGTTGGAAGGAGAAACTCATACATATAAAGATAGAGGGATCACTCAACACATCAATGTAAATTTTGATGAGTTTGTAGATTCAATAACTTACATTTAAATAATAGAAACTACAATTACCTTTACAATATTCAATAAATCCACTTTTTATAGGAGATGTTTGTTGTAGATTATACAAATATATTTTAGGTTCTAGCAACTATTTCACAAAAATTGGATAGATTTATGAAATTTTGATGTAATGAAATAATTTTTTTCTCAATTTGGTTGAGTATTCAAATAGATTTGGAGTGTATTATTGCATTAATCATTGTAATAATTTCATTAATTTGATTAATTACTTTTTAAAGTGTTAAGGAATTCTATGTAAATAAAAATAATTCATTTTTTCTAAAGTGATTATAAATACTTGTGTTACTCGTTAACAAATCTCTTATTGTGGAAAATATTGCTAAGTGCTAAATCCATACACAATTAATGGTTCTCAAGGAACTAAATTTGACGAAAGATTGAAGGTCCATCCTAGTTAAGACTCGACGAACCAATAATAAGAATAATGTAGGATAACATAATCAAAATAGAAATAAGAGGGTTGAAACCTCACATTCCTCTATCCAAAATGAAGCATGGTTCATTATAAAAACTATATAAAATTCTTAGAAATTTGAATATTTTAACAAAAATATCGCTAAACATTTATAGTTGACATATAAAGGACCAGTAAGATTCGCCAAGGTTTCTACATTTCAAAATAAATTTCCATCCTTACAATTATCCTTGCATACTACACGGGTTTCTTAATACAAAATCAACACATAAAATATAAGTGCATAATAAAGCCTCACATCAAATGAAAATATACCTCAAATTCTCCATTAAGATTTCCAAAATGTTGTACAATGTATCCCAAGAGAAGAGTTCCTAAATACACAAATTATCCACCCTTTACAATGTATAAAGAAATATCTTCTTTATAGAGTGAGTTTCTTCTCTTATACAATAAAAAATTATTATTTTCTAACTAATTCCATGAAAAATAAAATAAATATTATAATAATGGATTATTTATATCTCTCCCCAATCTATGGTTGACCATGTTACAACATGTGGAAATTATCCTCTCCAAATAAATTCGCCCTCATCCAAAAATAGTAGTAGTATGCACCAAATAATTCTCATGAAGGGGACACACCACATAAAATAGGCATCGATCCAATTCAAATGCCAAGTGTCCAGATGGAATGTTCCCTCCAAGAATGTGCATGCATGCAACCACTCCACATGTGTGAATTCCAAGGTAGCCAAATCCATGGATGAATGTGCAAAATGCCAAGTTTCTATGGGGAAATCCCCCCTAAACTGGGTCTAAGGAATAGGCAGAGCGATAACTCCCTTAAAATACTGACTTATCTCTAATCTACCCCAAAACAATCTGGACTAAGTGCTAAGAGAGAGAGAGAAGGTTAAGCAAAGCACCTTGAATATTTACGGTTAAGGTATACCTCTTCCACTGGTTGTTGCCTCTTAGATCACAAATCTCCTCCCAAAGCTGACCTACAAGGGGTTAAGAATACAACACAATGGAAAATACAATCTCTAGTAATCACTTAAAATCCTAAATATTGATGTAAATGATCAAATAGACAAGAACATGTACACATAAAGTTTTGGGACAAAGATAATCTCTTTTATTCATATACAATATGAAAGGTTACAACCTTTCCTTGTGAACACTTATCTACAAACCAAGTCTGGGATCCTCTATCATGGATCCAAGTGCAACAATCCCACATAGAATTCTCACAACCAACATGCCATCAAGGGAAGAGGGAAGGGTTGTATAGGGAGAATGTATGGAGGGGAAAATTGAGGATAAAACTCAGAGCAAGATGAAAAACTTGGGCAATGAGAGGGAAAGTATTTTGGCAGAGTTTTCTTATTCTCTTGTTCATATATCTAAATGAATCCCCTAGACCTATTTTTATATGAGAAAAATATGGTTATTCGGTTTGGGGATGGGCTACAAGGGGGTAAAATGTTTAGGAAACCCCCCATAGTCCATAAACTTCGTCGTAATTCATGCAATTTTATATTTTTTACAACTTTTGGAGGTGAACGTGGGCTACTTAGCATGCAACAAGTGTATGTATGTGGGACACCTAGCATGCAACACATGTGTCTATGCAGGCTAATAGTGCAGCAGGGCGTGTACATTATCCAAAAAGTGTTTTTTTAGAAGGAAACCTTAGCAGTATGATTGGTAAAGGATGCAAATGGATGGGCCAGTGTCTTGGATGCATAGATGTGGCATTTATAGACTATAACATATGCCCCCTAATGTGTTAGGTTAGAAGAGAAATTGATGGACAAAATACATTATAACATATTTACACAATGGGAAGGCACATAGTTGAGTGAGCCCAAGATGAGTGTTCATGAGCATGTCATCTACAAAATAATGATAATGTCTTCGAGGTGGGAATACCCATGATCGGGATAAACTAAGCATGGTTTCCAATTAAGTACACTACAAATCCATGCCATATAAAATAATCATGACTATCAGACAAATATGAATTTCTATATACATTATATCTGCGAGCAATACACAACGGATCTACATCTAAAAATCATCTGAATATATACAAGTACAATGTGATATGCATCTTCAGGAAGCATCAATTCTTGTAGTTGGAGATGGTAGCTTCATAACTTGACCAATGAATTCAAGATATTCAAATCTCAGGTAGGAGTATAATAGGAGTGTAGGACTCACTACCATGAGGTCTTCAACAAAGCTTCATTGAAATACTTGAAAAAATTGAACAACAAGTACCAAACTTCATTGATTCTTATTATGAAACTTGAATAGATACTTGGGATGGTCAACTCATGAAAGTCGAGAGATCAACTGCAGAATGGCCGACTTAGGTTGGAAAAACTTCCCTTGGAAAAAAGCATGACAAAATGATGAGACTCGGGAAACATATTATTGACATAATTATGTGATACAAGAGGCATCACAAACTCTCCATATGTTTGAAAGAGTAACCAAATGGAGGAGGACTCAAATCTATGTAACAAGAAAAAATTCCTAAGGTCATACTATATCATGATTCTTGCATAACAAATAGAAGGATGTGCTTTGTCTAAGGGAGACTATCTCGCTGCTGACAAAAAAGATTGTATATATCCTCCCCTCTTTTTGGAATATTTGATTTTTTGTCTTTTTCAAATTTGTAACAAGCTTCAAAAAGAATAAAAGAATGCTACATTACAAAGGAGTAATGAGTGTCGCAAACAAGAAAACTAGCTACAAGCGCATGGAACATACTGATGCTCAGTGCAAGGAGACATGTGCAGGATAAGGACACTCGGGAAAATGCCTCTACGGGTCAAGGTGTCAGATCACAAGGGCACAAAATCTACAAGGAATGCTCTAAACGTTCAGTAATAGAAACATGAAGCTATCATAAGGACAAAGACACAAGGATGAGACATGTGATGTGATTATAGCATGACACAACAAGACTCCTTCCGTGTAAAGTTTTACAAGCCCAAAGAAGGTAAGATCGACGGTTTTCCATGTTTAGAGAGTATGGAAAATGATAAAAAAATAGTCTAGAGTGATATTTTTCGTAAAGTTAGTCTCCAAATTCTAAAAAGGAATAAAATAATACAAAGGAGAACTCTTTTGGACATTGGGGCTAGAGTCTTCCTTTTTCATACTTAGTCTAGTTAGTCTAGAAAAGGGTTAAACTTATACCGAAAGGATGTCTCTTCAAAACCATTTTAACTAGTGTGATAGAGACAATATCACTCAACTCTCTTTTCAATTTTAAGGAGTCTAAAAATATATGAACTATGGAATCGCTGCCTTTTTCATAATTTAGTCCCCTGAGCCCAAAAAAGTATAAAACATAACTTAGGAGAACTCTCCCGACGAGACATGTCTCCCAAGGCGTACCTTTTTCCTAGGTAATCTATTGGCTGGAAAAAGGGTTAAAATTATGCCAAATAGATATTCCTTCTAGACTAATTAATGAGTATGAAAGGAACAAGGTCATTCGGTGATATTTTTATATTTAGAGAGTTTGAAAAGAGCTTAAATATGGACTCCAAGGGGTTTCCTTTTTCGTAGGTAATCTCCAAGGCCCAAAAAAGAGATAAACCAAAACTAGGGAGAAACGCCCTTTTTCACAAATTTAGTCCCTCAGGCCCGAAAATGAGTTAAACTTACACCTGAGAATACTCTCCTAGCGAACTGTAGCTCCTAGGGCATACCTTTTTTGTAAAAATAACCATCCGGACTGAAAAAGGGGTAAACTATCACTGGACAAATGTTCCTTCAAATTTTAATTTGATGAGCATGAAGGGAAATGAGATCGCTCGACAATATTTTCAATTTTAGAGATTCTAAAAAGGACTTAAAGAAGACTCCAAGGGGGATTATTTTCTTAAGTAATTAAAATGAGACCGAAAAGAATAAATAAATTCTCGTTAGATGTCCCTTTCAAAGTTTAAGTGAGCTTGAAATACAACAAATCATGCTCTTAGGGAGTCCCTAGGGTATGGTCCAGAAAAAGATGACGAAGAATGAAGCTTCAACACATAGTCATTGGGGGACTAAAAAGGACTCCAAATCCTACGGAAAATCTTACAGCATGGATGCCAAAATGCAGCAAAGGATATACCTACAGAATCTATGTAGAGGGAGGCTCTACCACCTATCTACGACACTTATAAAGCATCATAGAAATTTCTATGTCGCATTTCAGTGGGATCAATTCTATGGAAAAGAAGAAAAAGTCAACGAAATGAAAGATTCAATGTGATGAGAACCTAACCTACATGCAAGTGTCGAAAAATACAACTTCACCATAGGATGATATGAGTGTAACCTGTCTCATAAAAACACCCAACTAAAAGAAAAAGTTCATAAGAATGAACTAAATATCCCTCAAAAAGAAGACCAACCACCCACCAAGACAAGAATAGGGAAAAATAGGACCAAGCCGGGGGAAAAAGAGCCAAAAAAGTCTATAAATAGAGTTATAGAGCTCATTTTAACCATTGAAAATTGGAAAAAACGAAAACGTCAAAAAACCCTCTCCCTTAAAACGTGAATTCAAGGAGCTATAGTGGATGAAAAGTCTTCAAACCTGAACCAAGTAAGTACACATAACCTCTCTTAGTATTTCCATTCATCCCTTTTTTCTTTTATATTTGTTTAGAGGGTGAGCACCTTAAATAAAAATTTGGGTCTGCATGTACATAGGATATACACACTTAACACACATATATACGCAGGCTGAGAAAGACTTAGCACATGTATATATGCGACTGTCTTAAATACAAACCACATACATCTCTTTAAAGTATTCAAAATTTTGAAAAAAGGGACCAACTTCAAACTTTTTACATGCAACATGATGTATTTCCATTGGTGAGAGAGAGAACATGAGGATTTAGACATCTTGGTTGAAGAGGATCTAGAGGCCATTTCCATGCTAGAGTAGTGTAGGATTTGGAATTTATTTCATTTCCCATTCATGAGGGAACAAACCAGACTACTAAATCATTTGATAGAGTACTGGATCCTGGATGTAGATACCTTCATGTTGAAGGGCCAATCATTGACTCCAACTACTGAGGATACATAGTTTTTCACCTGTCTCTCCAGGAGGGGAGAACCAGCTAACTTGAGTACTTTCCCTCTAGGACAAAAAAACACAGAGGAATATATTGACATGTAGTACGAGGCTAGCACTGAGAAGGTAGGATCTTAAGTGCCAATTCATAAGATAACAAGCCTCAACCTGCATATAGTAATGTATATGATTGGGCAGATTATGGGATACACAACACTTCACCAGGCCTCGTGTGCACAAATGCATTGTGCAGCTCAATGCTTATAGGCTAAGATATTTGAATAGAGCACCATGATGCTCACATGTATGAAGAAAAAATTGGCCGACTGTAGAAGAAGAACAAACAAGAGCTTTGGATTTGGGACCGTGTTGTGCGCTTTGTTTTTCGAGAGATTACCAAGCCTTAGCCCATGAGAGAAAGTACAAGGACATATTCCCTCCTTTATATCATTATGCATATGGGTGTCTTTGTTTCCTCAATAGGGAGCAGGGAGAGTGCAGGAGGCGTTCGACGAAATTGTTTTTGACTGGTGGGATCGTCAAATTCCTATGATCAAAGACTACCCCTACACATGGATTATTTTCTTGAGGGACCTCGATATGCCTATTCCCCCTAGAGAGGAGCGCAAAGAGATAGGTACAAATCACTATTTATATTTTAAAGTTATTTTATTTTTAGTTTTTAAATATTATTCTTTTTATGGTAACGTCATAGTACTAACTTAGTAATTTGTTATATACAGACATGGGACCATTACGACTAGTCGACTTCACTAGGAACAAGTGTCATACTCAAGAGGATGTTGGACCAGTAGTAGCGGTGGGACCACCAAATAGAGAGGCTGAGAGAGTATTGAGACGAGTGGCAAGGAACCTGACAGCTCTCATTCATCTAGTACTTATGGCAGCTGCATGTGGTAGGAGTACCCAAGACTTGGGTTCAGTGGTTCCAGTATCTTGTGAACATCTATTTCATTACACTAGGGCCAATATGCCTAGACCATAGTTAGAACTGGAACTTTATATGTGCCAAGGGATCTCCTTTTGTACTCTCTTATGTAGTGAGGGCTTGAGCCCAACAATGTATATCAGCTGTATTTGAGGCTTCATGGCCCACATTTTGTACTTATGACATTATTTTTGGACATATTATTATATATATACATTTTTTCCCTTATGGATTAAATTTTTTTGTACAAATGTATTTAAATATGTGTTACAGAATAATCCCCCAGTGGACAAGTGAATCTTCCCCCAAAGTACAAACCCCTCTACCGAGATAGAAAACTACATTTGGACACTATCATTCCTATAGACTAATTATGCCCATCGGAAAAGAGAGTAAGCGGGATAGTATGATGTACCTCACTTTCAAAGCTTATATACATTTTGCCAATCCACAAGTTCCAAACAATACCTGCAATGGATGACAAGAGACAAATAACTATCTCCTACTCTAATGGATTAGACAAAACCAATCTATCTATGAAATATTAAAACAAGCTTAGACAAGTACATGTAGACACATACTAGAAGGAAATAGGCCAAGTGTATTGATGAGAACTTTAAAGA
>ML777719.1:106317-157402 GCA_009831015.1 Picea engelmannii
GTTGATTACATTTTAATAGAAATACTCTTTTCTCATCCAATTAATGTCTTGCAAATATTTGAATTGTTATTCCATGGGCATATTTGTTATTAATATTGATGGATTATGCTATTGAATGTGCTAAATTTATATATTATCACCATATGCTTGAATTTCTTAGTTGTCGAGGAAACATTGCAAGTATATTTCCTTGAGTCAAGTGCTCAACGATGGAGTTCATCGAATGTATGGACAAGGTAGGATCTTTATCTTGTCTCGTTAGAATATTTGTTTATGTAGAATACTTGAGATTAGAGTTGATTTATGAAGCCATTTCCATCTGTTGTGGTTTACCCCATTCCATAGAGATATTTTCCTCGTAACAAAAGACAATGAGTATCATAGAGCATCCAAAAGGAACACAACTAGATATGAAGAAGTTTCAGGAAGAGTTAAAAGCAACATAGATGCAAAGGAAGGAAAGATAGGTGCAGATGGAACCCCTTCAAGAGAAAGCAATGTAGATGATCACGTAGTTGGAGAAGGAGAATAAGAACATGGTGCAAGAACAAGAAGAGTGCGCAGCAATGATCCGAGAGGAGTTCACAATGAAAGTGTTAGAATCTCTCACAGAGAAGGCCACACAAGTCTAGGCAAGAGGAAGGGAACTTGCGGACAAGTTCCATAGCCTAGCAGAGGATTTCGAGGGAGAGCACACTACCTAGGTGGCTCGGGACGAGCCACATGTCAGTGTTGGGGGATTGTTGGGTGCAGGACAATGTTGAGGAAAAGTCCATTTTGGGAAACTAAATCTTAAATTGGAAAAAGATAGCTAGAAAGAAAAGCAACACGTGTGAGGAGAACCTGCATGCAAAGGAGGAAAGCATGAAAAGTGTGCATGCAGTAAAACCTAACCATGTTAGGGTTAGGGTTTTTGTAAGATATTGTAACGACTGATAAGACATAAATTAGTATAAATAAGGACCTAGGAGGTCTAGGTAGGGGGTTCTCAAGTTTTTCTATGTTTGGTTAGGGGAGTTGTTGTAAGATATGAGATACTTTTGTAATTTTTTGAGTTGTATGAGAGTCAAGTGGTTATACATTGAGGTTTAGATTGTAGGTAGAGGAGACTGGTGCAATCTATTTAGCCTCACAGAGGTTTTGGAACTGGATTTGTGGTTGTATGATTGGAATTGTAGTGCGTGTGACACCATACTTTGCAACAACATAATAAAAGAGCCTAAGAATCCAAATATTTTTTAACGTAGCCCAGGAGGGGGTGAACCATGTTAAAACCTGTGTTATGTGTTGTTTTTATGGTATATTTACCTTATGTTAGTAGTTATATGATGAATGAATGAATGGATGATTCAGTTAGATCTGCCATATGTTAGATCTATTAGAATGCATGCATAGATTTAAAAGATGAATGAAACTTAAGAATAATAAGAGGAGCAACTAGATAGAGGCCTTAGAGGATGATTTGTAATCCCATATCCCCACTCTTTACAGTCACCCATAGAACTATCTTGGGTCAGACTATGCACTACATTTTCTGTGTTTTGTTTCCTTCTGGTTTACTAGGAGGGACGATAGTTTTAGAGGGTTTTGTTGGAAACTTGTTATATCTGAACCTAGGTCAACAAAGAAGTAGATAGGAAGAATAGTAACAAATAGACTCCAAGGTACTCTAAGTATATTCCATCAAATGTGAATAGATGATATGAAGTCGAACACTCATGGAATCAATCAATCATAGGTCTATGATGTAAACCAACTGTCGATGGTGAGGAAACTTTCCATTGAGGCATGCAGGATCCAAGGTACTAATTGGTTTCTAAGTCTAATTTCTGGGTAATGTTTTGATGTCAACAAAAATAGACTCGTCGAAGGAGGGCTATGATATATCCCCCATCATTGACACGAAATGAATAAGGATAGTGATGAATAGTGATGGATCAAATGATGGTGAACTGATGTAGGGGTGAAAATGTAGAGGTTGAATTCTATTGAACACATGGAGGCACAATGAATGAATTGGTAGCATTGACTCAACAAAACATGAATACCAATTACGATGATCTGATGACAACCAATGGATCTCTTCAAAGGAGTCAAAAGAGTATGACGTCACACATAATGAGATGACAGCCAAGGGTTCTCTTTTGAAGGAGTTAAAAGAGTATGACGACCCATGAGACTCAAATAAGTGCCATGTCCAAGAGAGACATCAAGCTACCATAAATGAAAGACTTGACCCACTTCTCAAAATTCCCCCCCACCTAGATATGGGAGTACCTATTTTGTTTTTAGTGAGCTCAAGGAGGGTAACAAATGCTCGGTTAACTCATCTTTGATGATTCTTGTGTTCACATGTTTAACGAACCTGAACAAGGAAGGGTTCGGTCCCATATGGGTCCTTCCTTGTGTATATTTTACAATTCCAAGGAAAGAAAACTTAATGGTATTTTCATATTTAGAGAGTCTAAAAATATTTGATAAAGAAGAATCAAAATGGACTTTTTCTTGAAATTAGTCTCCATGGTTCGAAAAAGTATAAAACGATACCTAGGAGAACTCTTCTAATAATGTTTGACTAGAGTATTCCTTTTTCATAAATAGTTCGATGAGAATAAAAAGGAGATAAAATACCACTCCACAGACATGCTTTCTAATTCACTTTAACAAGCATGAAAGACAACAATCTCGCTCGACAATATTTTCATGTTAGAGAGTTTGAAAAGAGATTAAAAGGGACTCCAATAGGTTCATTTTTCGTATAGATTTTATGAGTCTGAAAAACATATAAAAGTATACTCAGTAACCTATTATAATGTATTAATGAGAACGATAAAGAAAAAATACTAAGCTAAGTAACTTATTCTCATGTATTTACGAGCATGAGAAAGAACAAAGACTGAGCTCGGTAAATTATTATCATGTATTTACAAGCATGAGAAAGAACAAAGACTAAGCTCGTTCTAGAGAAGACTACTAAATTATGATGAGGAAGACCCTCAAATGAGGATCAATCCTATCAGTTTCTCTCTCTAGAGATTTTTTTCTCCCCAACTTGCATGACAAAAGCTAAAGGGTTCACTCCATCATGATGCCCAGAGGCTGGAGACCTGTCCCCCAAGCGTCATTTCCTCTGACGAATTTTCTTCTTTCCTCATTTAGGTGGCGGGTTAATAATGTGATATTTTAATGAGGTGAAGGAAAATAAGGTTCAAATATGTGATCCAGAGTGAGGATCGAGGTGAATGGAGGGGGTCTGTTTAATTGTTTAATGAGCTTGACATAGACAATGAACTATGCTCGTCAAAACCATGTACTAACAAATGATCAGATGATTCTACAGATGGATGCAACTGATTTGAAATCATATTTATTGTGGAAACCTATGGGGAGACAAGATAAGGTAAAGGAAAAAAATCCATGAGTGAAGAATCCTTAAGGAGACTTACTCCTACACTCTCAAAACCAGATTTTTTAAGAAAAAGGGACATTATCCGCAACAACATTGTGGAGATATGGAGTTATGTAGTCAAGTTGGTCAACAATGATAATTTTTCCTTGATGGGGAAATCGTAAGACCTGAAACATTGTATATGCAATGAAAATCATTGTATAGAACCAAATACGACCAAGTAACAAATTGTAATCCAGGGGTGCATCAACTACTTCAATATCTATCGAAACAGTCTTATCCTTCAATGTCACAGTGAAAGATGACAAAAGTTCATGAAGTTGAAAACCACTTACATCAAACTCTTTCAAGGTGGTCGAAGACGAGGTAAGATTAGGAAAACCTATGGCTCTCCAACAAGGAAAATACATGACATAGTTAGAGGTTCCTTCATCCAAAACAGTATGATGGATGTTCTTCCCACCAACCAAAATTTGAATTTTGAATGCTAATTGATGGGAGATAATATCCTTAAAGTAATCCATATTAAACATGATCAGATCCAAATCCTCTAGATCCATAGCTCCAATAGTGGACAACAGGGTTCTACACTGACTTGGAAATTTATGTAGAACTTTGAGGGCGGACATAGCACAAGGCACCTGTGCAAAATATTCAACAATGTTGTATTTTTGGGCAGTACAGGAACTTGGATTAAATGTCACTTTTAAAATTACACTCTTGAGCGGGTGCAACACTACATCAAATATTGGCTTCTCAATATGAAGAGGATTGGAATATGGAGGAGGAGTGGATGTAGAGGGTTGATCGACATCCTTTCCCTTAGCCCGATCACCTAAAGGAGTCTCATAAGTGTTTTCTTGAGTTGTCACATCAATTGATTTAAACATGTACACCTCAGAGGAACTGATGGAAGCATCTCCATGATGGGGATGACCTGCATCACCCCCTTGTGGAGGGGAAGAATTTGTACAACCATATTTTGTTGTTGAACCGGTTGGTAGGAACCCTTCATAAATTTAGCGATTACCTCACGATGATGACAATATTTTGTGGAGTGGTCTTCCTCATAGATCATACAAGGAAAATTAGGCTTCCTAGTCAGTTGAGTATCAACAGTCTTTGGATTATCCTACTCGTTAGAAGTTTGATTGGATTTACCTTTGTTTTTCTTCCTACCTCTTGGTTGTTGAAATGAAGAGGATTGGATGACATTCACCTTAGAGGTTTGAGTAAGAGTGGAAGTAGTTTTGGAATTTGAAACAAAAATCAGTTATGGAGTAAGTTTTGTTGGATCACTCAACGGACGAGGAGTGTTAGGGATCATGTCATAAAGTGTGTCGTACTGGGAGTAGACCAAGTCCAAATATTGTACACGGTTTATAGCCTTATCCTTAGTAATATCATTTTTCCATAGAAACATCATGGGAAATGAGAGGCAAGAGAGACTATGTAAACCAATCTGCGAGGATTTGGTCCATAATGGGAGCTTTAATCAACCATCTCAATCGTATACACTAATGAATATGATTGGATATGTGGGTGGAAGAGGAATTTTGGAGTGAGGTCAAAATCTCGCTATTGGTCTCATACCATATAGGAAACTGAAAACATGCTAGCAAGAGAATTAAAGTCAAAAAAGGAGCTACAAGGAAGATCAATATACCATTTTGTTGCGACACCTGTAAGTGTTCTCTAAAAAATCCTAAGATAGATGGAATCATCCATCAAAGAGTTGGAATAACAACATAAATGGAAATTCATAACATGATTGTTAGGATCTTCCCCAGGTTTTCAATCATATTTCAGGATGTCAAATGGTAATTTGGTAGGGATGGCAGGATAGAACGAAGCATGCTAGATGGAATTGTTGGTTAAACGCAGGGATGATTTTAAGGATGGAAATTTATTTTAAAATGTAGAAACCTTGGCGAATCCTACTAATCCTTCATATGGCAACTATAAATGTTTGGCGATATTTTTGTAAAAATATTCAAATTTCTAAGGATTTTATATATATTTTATAAAATTTTGGCGATTTTTAAGGTAAAATATTTTCATCCTATAGAATTTGGGCGAATCATTTTTAAAATAGCGAATCTCATTTTTGGAAAAACCATGGAAAATTAGCCCATGAGCGAAATTTAGCCCCTAAAATCATCCATGGTTAAACGTGACAGATCTGGAATATCTAACATAGCCAAGAATGGAAATTGTCGGTTAGCATGTGGATACTGGTGGTAATCATATGCCATGAGAACACGAGTAGTAACTTATCTAGGTTTTGAAGAGATGACAAAGATATATGGTCCTCCCATAAATGGTGGTTTCCCAGGTTGTCTACTAATGAAAGGGGGTTTTCCTAATTTTCCACCCATATAAGGCGATTGTCCTAGTTGTACATTCATATACTGTGACTGAACAAATGGAAATCCTATGTGTTGTGATTGACTTTATTCCCCCCCTATGTATTGAGGTTGAAGGGATTGTTTCATTGGAATGATGGGGTTTATGAATTGAAAGGGAAAATTTCCTTGTGGAAGAATGCTCCCTGGGTTGGGTTGACCCCACAAAGGGTTAGCAGTTCGTAGAAATCGATGTACAATATACATGCCAATGGTAGTAGGGATAGAAGGACTAGCATGAGCAGATCTCCCCTAGGCAGGTTGATGTTGCAACCATGAAGGTTTCCTCCCAGTAAAATGTTTCCCTGCAATTGAAGGTTTCCCCCCAACTGAAGGTTGTCCTCCCATTGAATATTGACCACCAATGTAGGGTGTACTAATATATGATGGTTGAGATGGAGGCTGAGTAGCTTGTGTAACCATGGTTGTATGAACAACTTGAATGTTGGCCATCTGACCGAAAAAAATGACCAAGTAAAGAACTTGGTTTGTGTAAGTGTGGAAATAGTGAAGCAAGAATATTACTCGACTCGTGTGAAAAGGAAGATGTACGTGCAAGTGGTTGAGTCGGGGTTACCTGGGTCACTGATGTTTTCGGTAAAGAGGAAGCACCATCATTATCAACTACAAGAGTTGTTGAAAAATACGAATTCCCAATCCCTTCAGTAAAACCAAAATATGACGAGTTCATGTCAGGATATTGTGTAGTGGTTGAACAAAACGATGAATAGTAAGAAGAATTAACATAAAAAAATCTCGTGAATGGTGGATCAGTGATTGGTGGGAAACATAGATTAGTAAAATGAGGATTCATGTAAGATGCAATTCTTTCCATGAAGGTTGTGATCAATACTTCTATGTGATGGCCACTCCCAGAGGATATGATTCCATTCTCAGAAGTTTGATCTTCGTTCATTCCTTCGTAGGAAAAATTGGTTTGCAGTTCCTGACCGTGAGGTTACATACCTTGTATACCGTAAAATCTTCAATCCTAAGGCCAACTATGAAATTCAAAGAAACACACCCCTAATAAAACTAAAATAAATCAACCAAGCAACAATGGTTTCAAGGATATTCTGAAGATGGGATGTCAAGCTGCCAACAAAGAAATGAGAAGTAGTTACCCTGACTTCCACATAACAACCCTTCTTGGTGCAAGTAACCCTCACTTTCGCGAGATAACCCTACAAGGGTACTGAGAGTGTGATATGACATATGCCCCATGTACCGTGTGAATCCCCCCACAATCACCTCTATAGATACCTAGGAAAGGCAACTAAGGTTACCAACTACTAGTCAGCCTAAGAGAAGGTACAACCAATAGTCGATACCAAACATATAAGAATGATATCAAAGTCCAAATCTCTTCAAGAGAACTGAAGACAAGTGGACCAATAAGACTCTTGAGGAGCTCGAATGGATTCAAGATTCATGAAGCACTGAGACCAAATGAAACCAATGGTTTCTTAAGAAAACCCCCCAATATACACTCGTTCTGCTATGATTGGTTAATATTTGGAGGGGTGGTCTCCATTTCTCTTCCACATGTGACCTTGTGTTTATCTCCTGTGTGATATTAGGTTCCTGGATATGTTTATACAAAGGTTGGATTTGTACACTCTCTAGTGTTATACAATCTGTTTAGTATTCTTGGACAATTTACTCACTTTGCCTAGTCCAAATACCCTAATCCTATGCTACTGTTGGTGTGCTAAAACTAGAAACTGTTCTAGTTGATTTCATTAGCACGAGATTAATTTTAATGGATTTTTACTCAAACAGTTCACGAAGATGAAAATGATGATGTGTGAGAGACTCGACTCCAATAGAATGAAAAATAACAATATGTAGTTAGTTCTTTTCGATGAATTTTATATACGGGAAGGAGAAGAGTTATATTCTTCTTATCAAAAGAAATAACTCAAAATGATGCAAATTTCAATTTCATGGATCTAAATGATGACACACTACCAAACAAACATCTCCGAAAACCAAAATGCACATGAAAAAGTATCTATTTTTCCAAACATATATCAAAACCAATTTCTAAATAATGTAAAAAACTAACATCCTCCTAAATAACTATTCTATTTTCTTGTGGGAGGGTTGAGAGAGAAGGAGAAAAGGTATGTGCACCTAATTTATGACATTTATCCTCACCTCTACAATGGTTGAGCTCCAATCCAAACAAGTCCCTCACGAATTCAAACCTACAAGATTAGATAAACCTTCTCCTACTACTATCTATTATTAGGTAAAAGAAACCCTACCTATTCACAACTTACAAAAAATAATAAAATACACAAAAAATGAAAAAGAAAGTATAAGAGAAATAGGCCAAGTTATTATAGTCAATGAAAATCAAGAATTTTATAAACTGATGATGTTGCAATCCTCCAATCTTATTTCTTCAGCCCTTGAGCATGACTCCAACTAAACTTCACATAAACAAAGGTTTGGCACTTCTTAACAAGATCATATGTTTGGTATGTTTTCCTTCCATCCCCATCTCACTCTGAAATGGCCTAGTTATATAGATGCATAAAGGATTAACTACTAGGGTAAATAAAGAACCAATCCGAGATGTAAAAACCAGGTAAAGAAGTCTCTGGATTGATGAACCAAACCCAAGCGCAAAACCACTCGAGGTGCTTCTTCGAGAAAGAGAATAAAGCTTGAGTTCTTGGATTCTCATGAGGGTGGCAGTGTTTAATGAGTGACCAATGACTTCCATTTTGAATCTAGGCCACCATATGGAAGTTTTATATGTTAGGAAACTTGTTACCATTTTGTATATTGGGAACAATGTGCCATTTTGTAAAAAAATGTATAGTTTAGATGATGTTGAACACACACACACACACATTTCATGGTGCATTTTTTTTATGAATCTCATTATTTATTCATTTCATGTTGATGAATGTATGAATTTCAAAGTGTTTCAATTTCCACTCTTTTCTGTTATATATGAACTTGCAAAAAATAAATTTAATCTAAATGGATTTAAAGAAATCTATTCTCAAAAGATAACTCTCAGAAACAATAAATAGAAACAACTTTATATCTTTTCTCTTCTAAGAACTAATTCCACATAAAATTACTACTACAAGGATATTCTTAGGAAACATATTTTCACACTATTTTATAAAGAGAGAAACCTACATAAACATAATGAACATGAACTTGAATAGAATAATCCATGAGTTGAAATCAATGCACACTTTGGGATTATGGATGGTTTTGGGATAATGAAGACATAATGAGAAGATGAAATGTCAAACTGAAATTCTCCTCTAACCTTGAATTTAAGATCTCTTAGTATCATAAGTTGAATATTGTTTTACAATAGTTGGAAGGAGAAACTCATACATATAAAGATAGAGGGATCACTCAACACATCAATGTAAATTTTGATGAGTTTGTAGATTCAATAACTTACATTTAAATAATAGAAACTACAATTACCTTTACAATATTCAATAAATCCACTTTTTATAGGAGATGTTTGTTGTAGATTATACAAATATATTTTAGGTTCTAGCAACTATTTCACAAAAATTGGATAGATTTATGAAATTTTGATGTAATGAAATAATTTTTTTCTCAATTTGGTTGAGTATTCAAATAGATTTGGAGTGTATTATTGCATTAATCATTGTAATAATTTCATTAATTTGATTAATTACTTTTTAAAGTGTTAAGGAATTCTATGTAAATAAAAATAATTCATTTTTTCTAAAGTGATTATAAATACTTGTGTTACTCGTTAACAAATCTCTTATTGTGGAAAATATTGCTAAGTGCTAAATCCATACACAATTAATGGTTCTCAAGGAACTAAATTTGACGAAAGATTGAAGGTCCATCCTAGTTAAGACTCGACGAACCAATAATAAGAATAATGTAGGATAACATAATCAAAATAGAAATAAGAGGGTTGAAACCTCACATTCCTCTATCCAAAATGAAGCATGGTTCATTATAAAAACTATATAAAATTCTTAGAAATTTGAATATTTTAACAAAAATATCGCTAAACATTTATAGTTGACATATAAAGGACCAGTAAGATTCGCCAAGGTTTCTACATTTCAAAATAAATTTCCATCCTTACAATTATCCTTGCATACTACACGGGTTTCTTAATACAAAATCAACACATAAAATATAAGTGCATAATAAAGCCTCACATCAAATGAAAATATACCTCAAATTCTCCATTAAGATTTCCAAAATGTTGTACAATGTATCCCAAGAGAAGAGTTCCTAAATACACAAATTATCCACCCTTTACAATGTATAAAGAAATATCTTCTTTATAGAGTGAGTTTCTTCTCTTATACAATAAAAAATTATTATTTTCTAACTAATTCCATGAAAAATAAAATAAATATTATAATAATGGATTATTTATATCTCTCCCCAATCTATGGTTGACCATGTTACAACATGTGGAAATTATCCTCTCCAAATAAATTCGCCCTCATCCAAAAATAGTAGTAGTATGCACCAAATAATTCTCATGAAGGGGACACACCACATAAAATAGGCATCGATCCAATTCAAATGCCAAGTGTCCAGATGGAATGTTCCCTCCAAGAATGTGCATGCATGCAACCACTCCACATGTGTGAATTCCAAGGTAGCCAAATCCATGGATGAATGTGCAAAATGCCAAGTTTCTATGGGGAAATCCCCCCTAAACTGGGTCTAAGGAATAGGCAGAGCGATAACTCCCTTAAAATACTGACTTATCTCTAATCTACCCCAAAACAATCTGGACTAAGTGCTAAGAGAGAGAGAGAAGGTTAAGCAAAGCACCTTGAATATTTACGGTTAAGGTATACCTCTTCCACTGGTTGTTGCCTCTTAGATCACAAATCTCCTCCCAAAGCTGACCTACAAGGGGTTAAGAATACAACACAATGGAAAATACAATCTCTAGTAATCACTTAAAATCCTAAATATTGATGTAAATGATCAAATAGACAAGAACATGTACACATAAAGTTTTGGGACAAAGATAATCTCTTTTATTCATATACAATATGAAAGGTTACAACCTTTCCTTGTGAACACTTATCTACAAACCAAGTCTGGGATCCTCTATCATGGATCCAAGTGCAACAATCCCACATAGAATTCTCACAACCAACATGCCATCAAGGGAAGAGGGAAGGGTTGTATAGGGAGAATGTATGGAGGGGAAAATTGAGGATAAAACTCAGAGCAAGATGAAAAACTTGGGCAATGAGAGGGAAAGTATTTTGGCAGAGTTTTCTTATTCTCTTGTTCATATATCTAAATGAATCCCCTAGACCTATTTTTATATGAGAAAAATATGGTTATTCGGTTTGGGGATGGGCTACAAGGGGGTAAAATGTTTAGGAAACCCCCCATAGTCCATAAACTTCGTCGTAATTCATGCAATTTTATATTTTTTACAACTTTTGGAGGTGAACGTGGGCTACTTAGCATGCAACAAGTGTATGTATGTGGGACACCTAGCATGCAACACATGTGTCTATGCAGGCTAATAGTGCAGCAGGGCGTGTACATTATCCAAAAAGTGTTTTTTTAGAAGGAAACCTTAGCAGTATGATTGGTAAAGGATGCAAATGGATGGGCCAGTGTCTTGGATGCATAGATGTGGCATTTATAGACTATAACATATGCCCCCTAATGTGTTAGGTTAGAAGAGAAATTGATGGACAAAATACATTATAACATATTTACACAATGGGAAGGCACATAGTTGAGTGAGCCCAAGATGAGTGTTCATGAGCATGTCATCTACAAAATAATGATAATGTCTTCGAGGTGGGAATACCCATGATCGGGATAAACTAAGCATGGTTTCCAATTAAGTACACTACAAATCCATGCCATATAAAATAATCATGACTATCAGACAAATATGAATTTCTATATACATTATATCTGCGAGCAATACACAACGGATCTACATCTAAAAATCATCTGAATATATACAAGTACAATGTGATATGCATCTTCAGGAAGCATCAATTCTTGTAGTTGGAGATGGTAGCTTCATAACTTGACCAATGAATTCAAGATATTCAAATCTCAGGTAGGAGTATAATAGGAGTGTAGGACTCACTACCATGAGGTCTTCAACAAAGCTTCATTGAAATACTTGAAAAAATTGAACAACAAGTACCAAACTTCATTGATTCTTATTATGAAACTTGAATAGATACTTGGGATGGTCAACTCATGAAAGTCGAGAGATCAACTGCAGAATGGCCGACTTAGGTTGGAAAAACTTCCCTTGGAAAAAAGCATGACAAAATGATGAGACTCGGGAAACATATTATTGACATAATTATGTGATACAAGAGGCATCACAAACTCTCCATATGTTTGAAAGAGTAACCAAATGGAGGAGGACTCAAATCTATGTAACAAGAAAAAATTCCTAAGGTCATACTATATCATGATTCTTGCATAACAAATAGAAGGATGTGCTTTGTCTAAGGGAGACTATCTCGCTGCTGACAAAAAAGATTGTATATATCCTCCCCTCTTTTTGGAATATTTGATTTTTTGTCTTTTTCAAATTTGTAACAAGCTTCAAAAAGAATAAAAGAATGCTACATTACAAAGGAGTAATGAGTGTCGCAAACAAGAAAACTAGCTACAAGCGCATGGAACATACTGATGCTCAGTGCAAGGAGACATGTGCAGGATAAGGACACTCGGGAAAATGCCTCTACGGGTCAAGGTGTCAGATCACAAGGGCACAAAATCTACAAGGAATGCTCTAAACGTTCAGTAATAGAAACATGAAGCTATCATAAGGACAAAGACACAAGGATGAGACATGTGATGTGATTATAGCATGACACAACAAGACTCCTTCCGTGTAAAGTTTTACAAGCCCAAAGAAGGTAAGATCGACGGTTTTCCATGTTTAGAGAGTATGGAAAATGATAAAAAAATAGTCTAGAGTGATATTTTTCGTAAAGTTAGTCTCCAAATTCTAAAAAGGAATAAAATAATACAAAGGAGAACTCTTTTGGACATTGGGGCTAGAGTCTTCCTTTTTCATACTTAGTCTAGTTAGTCTAGAAAAGGGTTAAACTTATACCGAAAGGATGTCTCTTCAAAACCATTTTAACTAGTGTGATAGAGACAATATCACTCAACTCTCTTTTCAATTTTAAGGAGTCTAAAAATATATGAACTATGGAATCGCTGCCTTTTTCATAATTTAGTCCCCTGAGCCCAAAAAAGTATAAAACATAACTTAGGAGAACTCTCCCGACGAGACATGTCTCCCAAGGCGTACCTTTTTCCTAGGTAATCTATTGGCTGGAAAAAGGGTTAAAATTATGCCAAATAGATATTCCTTCTAGACTAATTAATGAGTATGAAAGGAACAAGGTCATTCGGTGATATTTTTATATTTAGAGAGTTTGAAAAGAGCTTAAATATGGACTCCAAGGGGTTTCCTTTTTCGTAGGTAATCTCCAAGGCCCAAAAAAGAGATAAACCAAAACTAGGGAGAAACGCCCTTTTTCACAAATTTAGTCCCTCAGGCCCGAAAATGAGTTAAACTTACACCTGAGAATACTCTCCTAGCGAACTGTAGCTCCTAGGGCATACCTTTTTTGTAAAAATAACCATCCGGACTGAAAAAGGGGTAAACTATCACTGGACAAATGTTCCTTCAAATTTTAATTTGATGAGCATGAAGGGAAATGAGATCGCTCGACAATATTTTCAATTTTAGAGATTCTAAAAAGGACTTAAAGAAGACTCCAAGGGGGATTATTTTCTTAAGTAATTAAAATGAGACCGAAAAGAATAAATAAATTCTCGTTAGATGTCCCTTTCAAAGTTTAAGTGAGCTTGAAATACAACAAATCATGCTCTTAGGGAGTCCCTAGGGTATGGTCCAGAAAAAGATGACGAAGAATGAAGCTTCAACACATAGTCATTGGGGGACTAAAAAGGACTCCAAATCCTACGGAAAATCTTACAGCATGGATGCCAAAATGCAGCAAAGGATATACCTACAGAATCTATGTAGAGGGAGGCTCTACCACCTATCTACGACACTTATAAAGCATCATAGAAATTTCTATGTCGCATTTCAGTGGGATCAATTCTATGGAAAAGAAGAAAAAGTCAACGAAATGAAAGATTCAATGTGATGAGAACCTAACCTACATGCAAGTGTCGAAAAATACAACTTCACCATAGGATGATATGAGTGTAACCTGTCTCATAAAAACACCCAACTAAAAGAAAAAGTTCATAAGAATGAACTAAATATCCCTCAAAAAGAAGACCAACCACCCACCAAGACAAGAATAGGGAAAAATAGGACCAAGCCGGGGGAAAAAGAGCCAAAAAAGTCTATAAATAGAGTTATAGAGCTCATTTTAACCATTGAAAATTGGAAAAAACGAAAACGTCAAAAAACCCTCTCCCTTAAAACGTGAATTCAAGGAGCTATAGTGGATGAAAAGTCTTCAAACCTGAACCAAGTAAGTACACATAACCTCTCTTAGTATTTCCATTCATCCCTTTTTTCTTTTATATTTGTTTAGAGGGTGAGCACCTTAAATAAAAATTTGGGTCTGCATGTACATAGGATATACACACTTAACACACATATATACGCAGGCTGAGAAAGACTTAGCACATGTATATATGCGACTGTCTTAAATACAAACCACATACATCTCTTTAAAGTATTCAAAATTTTGAAAAAAGGGACCAACTTCAAACTTTTTACATGCAACATGATGTATTTCCATTGGTGAGAGAGAGAACATGAGGATTTAGACATCTTGGTTGAAGAGGATCTAGAGGCCATTTCCATGCTAGAGTAGTGTAGGATTTGGAATTTATTTCATTTCCCATTCATGAGGGAACAAACCAGACTACTAAATCATTTGATAGAGTACTGGATCCTGGATGTAGATACCTTCATGTTGAAGGGCCAATCATTGACTCCAACTACTGAGGATACATAGTTTTTCACCTGTCTCTCCAGGAGGGGAGAACCAGCTAACTTGAGTACTTTCCCTCTAGGACAAAAAAACACAGAGGAATATATTGACATGTAGTACGAGGCTAGCACTGAGAAGGTAGGATCTTAAGTGCCAATTCATAAGATAACAAGCCTCAACCTGCATATAGTAATGTATATGATTGGGCAGATTATGGGATACACAACACTTCACCAGGCCTCGTGTGCACAAATGCATTGTGCAGCTCAATGCTTATAGGCTAAGATATTTGAATAGAGCACCATGATGCTCACATGTATGAAGAAAAAATTGGCCGACTGTAGAAGAAGAACAAACAAGAGCTTTGGATTTGGGACCGTGTTGTGCGCTTTGTTTTTCGAGAGATTACCAAGCCTTAGCCCATGAGAGAAAGTACAAGGACATATTCCCTCCTTTATATCATTATGCATATGGGTGTCTTTGTTTCCTCAATAGGGAGCAGGGAGAGTGCAGGAGGCGTTCGACGAAATTGTTTTTGACTGGTGGGATCGTCAAATTCCTATGATCAAAGACTACCCCTACACATGGATTATTTTCTTGAGGGACCTCGATATGCCTATTCCCCCTAGAGAGGAGCGCAAAGAGATAGGTACAAATCACTATTTATATTTTAAAGTTATTTTATTTTTAGTTTTTAAATATTATTCTTTTTATGGTAACGTCATAGTACTAACTTAGTAATTTGTTATATACAGACATGGGACCATTACGACTAGTCGACTTCACTAGGAACAAGTGTCATACTCAAGAGGATGTTGGACCAGTAGTAGCGGTGGGACCACCAAATAGAGAGGCTGAGAGAGTATTGAGACGAGTGGCAAGGAACCTGACAGCTCTCATTCATCTAGTACTTATGGCAGCTGCATGTGGTAGGAGTACCCAAGACTTGGGTTCAGTGGTTCCAGTATCTTGTGAACATCTATTTCATTACACTAGGGCCAATATGCCTAGACCATAGTTAGAACTGGAACTTTATATGTGCCAAGGGATCTCCTTTTGTACTCTCTTATGTAGTGAGGGCTTGAGCCCAACAATGTATATCAGCTGTATTTGAGGCTTCATGGCCCACATTTTGTACTTATGACATTATTTTTGGACATATTATTATATATATACATTTTTTCCCTTATGGATTAAATTTTTTTGTACAAATGTATTTAAATATGTGTTACAGAATAATCCCCCAGTGGACAAGTGAATCTTCCCCCAAAGTACAAACCCCTCTACCGAGATAGAAAACTACATTTGGACACTATCATTCCTATAGACTAATTATGCCCATCGGAAAAGAGAGTAAGCGGGATAGTATGATGTACCTCACTTTCAAAGCTTATATACATTTTGCCAATCCACAAGTTCCAAACAATACCTGCAATGGATGACAAGAGACAAATAACTATCTCCTACTCTAATGGATTAGACAAAACCAATCTATCTATGAAATATTAAAACAAGCTTAGACAAGTACATGTAGACACATACTAGAAGGAAATAGGCCAAGTGTATTGATGAGAACTTTAAAGATACACTTACAATCTTCATATGACGTTACAGTAGCCTCCCCAATTCCTCCTTGTCCAACCCTTGCTTGAAGGATCCACAATCAAAATAACAATGCTTTGCTAATAATTTCTCCTCCTTGTTCACCATGAAAATGCCTCCATTTATAAGCTTTGAGAGGCCCAACCAGCTTTGTTATATTTGGGATTAGTTGATGATATGTCTCCATAAATTGTGATATCTCCCTTAGATGTAGCCTAAGGGTTAGATTCGAGCCAAGCCAACTCAATCCATCCATAGCTGTACTTAGAGAAACATGGGATTTCTTCCTAGATTTTCTCAACCAATTCGATGCTCCCTTACAATGGGAAACATAGTGCTACATAGCTCCCTGGTAGATAGAAAAAGAGTGTTAGCACTCCCTGTATATGAGTAGGGGAGCACTGATCTTCCAAAAGTTTCCAAGATGACTAATTCTCATAAGAAACCACTTTGTTCCAATTGTCAAATGACGGGGCTTCTTATTATAACATGTTTTAGGGGTTGTATCAAGTGTTCTCATGGTTTCGTTCGTGATGAGAAACTTATGTGAAAATAATGCGACACTTACGACACATGCAAAAAAAGTGTGATACTTACAACAATGAGAATGTGACATTATCGAAGTGAGGAATTTTGATGCGTAACAAATTTCCCCCCAAAGTGTGAAGTCAGAAAATAAAAGTTGATGGTCGAAACACTTTGTCTATTCTTTGAAGCAAGGGTATGGAATCAAGGAACTTGGTAGAAGCTGTAGAAAACCATCAAATAATGTTAATATGTGTTATATTCTAGAGGCATGCATACCTTATTGTATTACTGAGAGGGGGGTTGAATCAGTAATAGAGCAATTATAATCCTTTTTTAAACAAATAATCCAAGTGTTATATCAATGTAGAATTATCATCCAATAATGAGCAATGAAAAAATGAACAATCATACACATACACAGTACACCAATGTTTTACGTGGAAACCCAAAGCAGGAGAAAACCACATAATTCTTTTTCTTATATGTCTTGAAGAATTACATTCATTGGAAGCACCAACTTCCTTTGTTTTCCAGCTGCAACTGGAAGGAGGCTCCAACCCCCTTGTTTCTTAGGATACAACCTGAGGGAAGCTCCAACTCCCCAATTCTCTAGCTACAACTAGAAGGAGGCTATAACCCCCTATGTTCTCTGGCTACAACCGAAAGGTGGCTACAACCACCTGTCCTTGCACCGCCCAACCACCCTGAAGTATAATTAGAATGATAGAGCCATTGGCACACTATCACTATGAGATATACCCCTTTAAACCTATACCAATAAACCTGAACCATGCATCAACGATGCATCAACCTGTACCTCAAACTCTAATCAACCTGTACCATAAACAAGTGCATCAACCATGCACCAACTTGTACCATAAACAAGTGCAACCAACCATGTACCAAGTATGTACCAATCCTGTGTCAGTGACTCGTCAACTATGACTCATCAATATGTACCAACATCATCAACTATACACCTCATGTATGTGCCAACTCATCAACTATTTGTCTCAATCATGTACCCAACATGTACCTTAAACAAAATCCCTCATCAATTTCATCATCCAAATATGATTTGTAACTGTGTAATAGACCTGGTGTATATGATCACATATCTTCAAACCTTCTGTAACTTTAACAACAAGAGACTAGCATTTTCATCAAACTTTTCTTTAGCCTCACATGACTAGTTTTGGATTAGTAAACAACCCTAACTTGAAATAATCAAAACTTTGTACCCGTAAATAATAAATATATGAAACTAATACACAATTTTCTTCAATGTGTTTTATGCAATTCCTCTAGGTTTCACTACTTGGAACCTCTCATAAAAGAAGTTATAGAAAAAATGGCATACCTTTCTGAATTTTGTCTTATTCTAAAGAGCGAACTTGTCGAGCGTGATCCACATGGAATATTTGTTGAATCGATTTGAAAATGTTAAAAATAATACTAAAGAATTTAATGTAACCAAACTTTTTTGTCTTACTAAATGTGGATCTGTTATGAAGAAGTTATGACATTTTTACCCGAAACACCTATTTTAGAATAGTTTTAGGACTAGCCACAAGCCCTATTTTCCATGGATTGTAACTCTAAAAATACAACGACCCACAAGCTGATTTTTTTACCAAAGATACTTGGATATGCTTCCTCAATTGAATAGAAATGTCACAGTCTGAATAATTCTAGAAAAAAAGTTATTGCGAAAATGATGAGATGACCTGTAAATAGCATACCTCAGAAAACATCATCAAAAGAATTTATCCTTCCTTGAATTCCGACCTTCTTTTATTCACCTTCCCTTAGAAATTCGGCTTAGATATCCTTTGGTTACCTTAGAAAACTATAGATATTCAATATGCTCAAGTGTGATATACAATGAGAGAGCCTTGCCTCTTATTTATACTCTCCAAGTAGCTTCCTTAAAAACATCTTCTAGGTCACTTTGCCCGCTTTCCTTATTTTAGGGTTAACCCACTTCTAATTTCTCCATTAAATTTATTATTTAAAAATTTTATTTTGTATTCACTTTAAATTATAGCACACTCATCACTTCACTTTATTATTTACCTTCTAAAATATCTAAAACCACTTTGACTACTTTGACCTTTTGGGGCTTCTAGATGGCATATGAGGGTCCTCCAACTTCGTAAGGCCATAACTCTCAAACCGTGAGGAGTTATGTGGTATTCCACATACCACCAGAAATGGCATGACATGTAATATCAATGTAGAATATTATTACCTTAAAATATATCAAAACTCATACTGTTATCCATCAAACAAACTTGGGTCCATTACCCGAACATGGGTTCTCCAACTTCTCATGGCCATAACTCTCTAACCGTGAGGAGTTATGTGACGTTCCACATGCTACTGGAAATGGCATGAAAAGCACTATCCATATAGGATAGTTTCACAAAAAATTCATTGAACTTCATCTCATTATTCGACAAATAAGCATGGGTTCTCTAACCATACTTATAGGATAACTCAATCTACAAAACGTTGTCCCATGAGAGATTTCACCATAAGGGGACCACTTTGGAGTTCATCCATTTGTACTTATTATCAAACATGAAATGACAATAATGAGTCATCTTTACATCAAACAAACTTGGGTCCATTACCCAAACCTTTGTGCCACCAGTCTTTCTTCAAGGGTTGACATCAATGACAACCGACCTTAATCAACAATGTCCCCCTTTGTCATTGATGGCAACACTCTAATGCAATACTGGAATCATTTTATGAAATACTAAAGTCATATCATTCATGCTCCCCCTAGAACCATGCCTCTATCCTCTGCATATCTATGACCATTTCCCCCCCTGGAATCATTCCTCTATCCTCTGCATCTGATAAATCTCTCCCCCTTTGTCATCAATGGCAAAGGTATCTTTCCATCTGAGGCTTCTCCCCCTGACTGAATTGTCCTCTTTATGATGCTTCCTCGTGTACATCTAAGACATATAATATAAGCATTCAAAATTATTCATTGTGGAGTAGAAATAAATCTGAGTCTTTGGCGAAGATACTCAAAGGCTTCCCGTGGAAGTGGTTTTGTAAAGATGTCTGCCACTTGTTCTTTTGTGCCCACATACTCAAATATGATGTTCTTTTCTGCAACCTGCTCTCATATAAAGTGATACTTGATTGGAATGTGCTTCGTATTGGAGTGCATCACCGGGTTCCTTGAGATATTTATGGCACTTGTATTATCACAATAGATTGGAATGGGATCATCATACTCAACATGTATATATGTCAGAGTTTGTTTCATCCAAAAAACCCGTGTATAACATGATGTTTCTGCAATATACTATGCCTCGACTTTAGATAAAGATATTGATGATTGTTTCTTGCTTAGCCATGATATTAAACACTCACCCAAGTAGAAAATTTCTCCACTGGTGCTTTTTCGGTCATCAATAGAACCTTCCCAATCTACATCTATGTAGGCAATAAGTGATAGATCCTTTCGTTTTGGATACCATAATCCAAAATCTTTTGTTCCTTTGAGATATCTGAAAATCATCTTCACTGCTAATACATGTGATTCCTTTGGTGTTACTTGAAATCGTTCCACCTGTCTAACTGCCTTCATTACATCTGGTCTTGATGTTGTCACATATAGTAGGTTGCCAATCATTGACCTGTATTGCCTCTGATATGTAGACTTTGAATCATCATCTTTTCTCAAATTGCAACTGGTTTGCATGGGAGTGATAACTGATTTGCAATCTTCCATTCCGAACCTCTTTAGCATTTCTCTTATATACTTGGTTTGAGAAATAAAAATTCCTTGGTTGCTTTGATGTATCTGAAGTCCCATAAAGAAGGATAGTTCTCCAAGTAATGACATTTCAAATTCATTCTACATATACTTTGCAAATTTTTGTCTTAACCTGTCATCATCACTACCAAAAATAATATCATCAACATAAACTTCAATTAATAAAATATTACCTTGACTTACCTTGATGTAGATGTTGTTGTCTGCACTTCCTTTTCTGAACCCTGCCTACTGTAGATATTTATCTAGTCTAGAGTACCATGCTCCAGGAGCCTATTTTAGACCATACAAGGCCTTCTTTAATTTGCACACATAGTCTACATTCTTTGACAACTGAAATCCTTCTCTTTGTTCAATGTATACTTCTTCTTCAAGTTCCCCATTCAGAAAAATTGATTTTACGTCCATCTAATACACTTTAATATTTTTGGAGCATGCATAAGCTAAAAGAAAATAGATTGCTTCCATTCTAGCAACTGGGGAAAATGTCTCCTCAAATTCGATTCCTTCAATATGTGCATATCCTTTACATACCGATATAACTTTGTTCCTTGTAACCTGTCCATATTCATTCAATTTATTCCTAAAAACCCATTTTGTGCCGATCACATTCTTATTCTTTGGTCTTGGAACCAATTCCCAAGTGTCATTTTTCTCTATTTGATCCAATTCTTCATCTATGTCCTTATTCCAAAATTCATCCTTGTTGGCTTCTTCAAAAAAATTTAGTTCAATTGTAGATAAGATTGCTAGGTGTGTTTGTTCTGGTGAACATATTCTTTTTCTAGTCTCAACTCCTTCATCTTTGTTTCTGATAATCTGATCTGAAGGATGATTCTTCTGTACTCGTCTGCTAGGTGTCTTTGGAGACACTTGTTGAACTTTCTCTTCTTCTTCTATCGGATTCTCTTCATCTTCCTCTTCTACTTATTTTTTATCTTCTGCTTCCTTTTCGAAAGGTTATTCCATTGATTCATTTTCTTCTTCCTTTGATTTTGGTATGCCTGTTTCATGAATTGTTACGTTGATGCTTTCCACAACTTTGTTCAATCTCATATTGTAACACTTCTATGATTTCCTTGTACTTGAGTAACCAACAAGTACTCCTTTGTTCACACGAGAGTCAAAATTTCCCATTCTGCCATCTTCTCTTTTAATGTAGCATTTTCTTTTAAAAACTCTGAAGTGATTCACATTTGCTGGTCTTCCTTTCCAGAGCTCGTAGGGAGTTTTGTCAATGTTATTTCTGAGCATTACTCTATTTTGAATGTGAACTGTTGTATGCACTGCCTATGTACAAAATATATCCGTCAATTTGGAATCCATTAGCATTCTTCGAGCCATTTCCTATATTGTCTTGTTCTTTATTTCAACAACTCCATTCTATTGAGGTGTCCTAGCAACAAAGGATTTCCTTTTTATTTCATGATTGTTGCAGTAGTCCATAAATTCCTTCGAAGTGAATTCTCCTCCATTATCAGATCTCGAGCATTTTATTTTTGAATCCATTTCATTTTCAATCATTTCCTTGTAGATCTTAAATTTTTCGAAAGCTTCTTACTTATTCTTGAGAAAGAAAACTGCAGTCATTCTTGTATAATCATCAACTAATAACATAAAGTATTTATAACCTTTTAAACCCTTTGTTGTAGTTGGTCCAACTAGATCAGTGTGCAAAATTTCCAGTGGTCTTGTTGTTGAATATTCCTTTGATTTTAACCTGGTCTTTGTTTTCTTTCCTTGTTGCCAATGCTTTCATAAAGTGTTGGTTGGTTTCGTGATCTGGGGAATTTCTCTAACTGCTTCTCTTTTGTTGACTTTGAAAAGGTTATCAAAATGTATGTGACCCATTCTTCTGTGCCATATCCAACTTTCATCTTCCTTTCCTAGACAACACTTTTCATTTCCAATTTCACTTAACACATATATGTTGCTTGAAGTTCTTGTAGTTGTAGCAATCAATTTTCTTGAACCTTCTTTTTTTTATCTTGCACTTTTGTGAATCGAAAGTAACTTTATGACCTTGGTCACACATTTGACTCACACTTAGAATATTATGTTTCATATCTTCTACTAGTAGAACATTTTCTGCCTTTGTATTCTTGTTCCCAATTCTGATTATACCTTTTCCAATGATTTTAGCTGAATCATCATTTCCGAAGGAGACTGATCCATATCTTTCCTTTATTAATGTAATAAATCTATCTCTATCACCTGTCATGTGTTTTGAACAACCACTATCAACATACCAACCACGTTTCTTTTTCTTAGATTGTAGAACAGGTGTGCATTCTTCATTGCTATATTGATTCTTCTTTCTTATCCATGTCCTTTTTTGAGGTTCCAGTCTATGACTGTTGTTATTCTATTGCGGTTCTCTAGGAGGGACTGTCATTCTGCAATCTTTGGCCATGTGTCCAAATTTGTTACATTTGTATCATTCCACTTCAGTGCTAAAAAATTCAAACATGTTGTAACTTCTTCTTTGTGTTTCACTAGGCCTTCTTAGATAACCCTTTTGTGTATGACTTTCAAAGTTGTTTATGTTCCTATTGTTACCTCTGCAATTCATAGTTTTATGTCCAAAATTATTACATGCATAACATAAACCAAAAAATATAGTTTGATACCTGGGAGTTGAAGATCTTGGGAAAGGAGGTGATCTTATGAATCCTTCTTCTTCTTGAGGCCTATGTGTATGTTGTTGATTCTAAAATTTGAATCTTCTCGGTGGAGGAGTGTCTCTATAATCTTCCTTGTATATCCTCCTATCCCCTTTGATTGTTTCTGCATAGCTTTTTGGATATGTTTCTTTCTCTGTTGTTATGGATCTTGATCCCTTTTCTGTCTAATTGTATCCAAGTCCGCACTTGTCAAGATGAGATTTTTTACTGCTGATAATGTCATCCAAAACTTTTGAGCTATTATGCATATCTTTGTTTTGAATATCCTTTCTTAATGTGACAATCTCTGCTTCCAAATTTCCAATGATCCTGTCCTTTTCTTCTAGTTGTTCTTTGAGTGCTTCTTCAATTATTTTATATTCTTCTATTTGAACCTTCAAATTTGTGATCATTTGTTCTAGTTCTTGAGTGTCTTCTTTCTTGTCTTGTTCAGCTTGTAGTTTCTTGTTTTTCTTCTTTTCTCTTCTGATAAATTCTATGACACACATCAATTCCTCTCGATAGTCAACTTCTGCCTCTTCAATTTCTTCTTCGACTTCTTCATATTCTTCTTAGAATTCTTCATATTCTTCTTAGGAGTCTTCTTTATCAAAGTCTTCTACTTCCATGAATAGAACTCTTCTTGTCTCACTGTCACTGACTTCATCTTCATCTGATGAAGAGATGTCTTCTTTGGTGCATAAGGTTTTCTTGAAAACTTTCTTTGCAATTCTTTTGCCTTTATATGTTTGTTTGTATTTTGAGTAACCTTCATCACTTCTCTTTTTCTTATGAGGAAATTTGTTATAAAAATGACCAATACCATCACAATTAAAACAAATTAAAGGAATCTTACCTCTATACCTACCGTCGATTCCTTGTTCAGCCTTTTGATGAAGTTGGCCACTTCTTCATCATCTTCCGAGACATCATTGTTGTTGCTCTGTTCTTCTTGTTTCTTTTCCTTTTCCTTTGATCTTTTGGATGCTTTGAAAGTTTCTTCTTTTGCATCTGGATTTTCTTGTTCAGTTCTCATTTCATATGCTGTGAAGATTCCATGCAGTTCGTTCATGCTTATTGAGTTTAGATCTGTTCTTTATTCTAGTGCCGATATCTTAGGGTCAAATACCATAGTAGGAGATCTTAGTACCTTTTAAACAATTAAAGATTATTCGATTTCTTCTCCCAATCCTATTATTTCATTCACTGTTTCATCGACTCGTAAGAAGTAGGCTGCAATATTCTCATATTCCTTCATCTTTAGTTGTTCGAACTGACCTCTGTAAGTTTGAATCTTTGTTTCTTTGACTTTTGAATCTCCTTCATAAATATTTCAAAGCTTGTCCCAAATCTCTTTAGCGGATTTACAATGTGCAACTTTGGTGAATATTGTTTCACTGAGACCATTCAAAAGTGAATTTATGGCTTTGGAATTATTCTGACCTAGTTTTACTTCTTTGTCATTTGTTGGTGGAACTGCTCGTGCTGTGTATCCATCTACAATTGATTGCCAAATTTCAAATCCATGTGCTTGTATATATGTCTTCATCCTTATGCTCCAAAAAGCATACTTTTTTCCATCAAACTATGGTATTCCATTTTTATACAAGTTGTTTCTCTCCATGACCTACCTTTCAGTGGTTAAACTGATTTCTGAAGGAACCTTCTCTAATACCAATTGTTGGATTACTGAGAGGGGGGGTGAATCAGTAATATAGAAATTATAATCCTTTTTAAACCAAATAATCCAAGTGTTATATCAATGTAGAATTATCATCCAATAATGAGCAATGAACAAATGAACAATCATACACATGCACAATACACAAGTGTTTTACATGGAAACCCAAAGTGGGAGAAAACCACGCAATGTTTTTTCTTATATGTCTTGAAGAATTACATTCATTGGAAGCAACAACTTCCTTTGTTTTCCAGCTGCAACTGGAAGGAGGCTCCAACCCCCTAGCTTCTCAGGCTACAACCTGAGGTAAGATCCAACTCCCCAATTCTCTGGATACAACCAAAAGGAGGCTACAACCCCCTATGTTCTCCAGCTACAACCTAAAGGTGGCTACAACCACCTGTCCTTGCCCCGTCCAACCGCTTTGAAGTAGAAGTAGAATGATGGAACCATTGTCACACTATCACTATGATATATACCACTATAAATCTATACCAATAAATCTAAACCATGCATCAACCATGCATCAACATGTACCTCAACCTGTAATCAACCTGTACCATACACAAGTGCATCAACTATGCACCAACCTGTACCAAAAAACATGTAATCAACCTGTACCATAAACAAGTGAAACCAACCATGTACCAAGTATATACCAATCATCTGTCAACTACTCATCAACTATGACTTATCAATATGTACCAACATCATCAACTATACACCTCATGTATGTGCCAACTCATCAACTACTTGTCTCAACCATGTACCCAACATGTACCTTAACCAAAAGACCTCATCAATTTCATCATCCAAATATGATTTCTAACTGTGTAATAGACCTGGTGTGTATGATCACCTACCTACAAACCTTCCTTAAATTTAACAACAAGAGACTAGCATTTTCATCAAACTTTTCTTTAGTCTCACATGACTAGTTTTGGATTAGTCAACAACCCTAGCTTGAAATAATCAGAACTTTGTACTTGTAATGAATAAAGATATAAAACTGATACACAATGTTATTCAGTGTGTTTTATTCAATTCCTCCAGGTTTCACTACTTGGAACCTCTCAGAAAAGGAGTTATAGAAAAAATGGCATACCTTTTTGAATTTTGGCTTATTCTAGAGAACAACCTTGTAGAGCATGCCCCACATGAAATATTTGTTGAATCGATCTGAAACTGTTACACAAAATACTAAAGACTGAAATATAACCATCACATTTGGTCTTACTGAATTTGGATCTGTTATGAAGAGGATATGACATTTTTACCCGAAACACTTGTTTTAGTCTAGTTTCAGGACTAGCCACAAACCCTATTTTCCACGGAGTGTAACTCCAAAAATAAAATGACTCAAAAGATGAATTTATTACCACATATACTTGGATATGTTTACTCAATGGAATAGAAATTTCACAGTCTGAATCATTCTAGAAACAAATTTATTGCGAAAATGGTGAGATGACTTGTAAATAACATACCTTAGAAAGCATCATCAAACGAATTTATCCTTCCTTGAATTCCGGCCTTCTTTTCTTCACCTTCCCTCAGAAATTCATCTTAGATATCCTTTGGTTACCTCAAAAACCTATAGATATTCAATATTCTCAAGTGTGATATAAAATGAGAGAGCCTTGCCTCTTATTTATACTCTCCAAGTGGCTTCCTTAAAAACATCTTCTAGGTCACTTTGCCCACTTTCCTTATTTTAGGGTTAACCCACTTCTAATTTCTCCATTAAATTTATTATTTAAATAATTTATTTTGTATTTATATATTACCTTAAAATATATCAAAACTCATACTGTTATCCATCAAACAAACTTGAGTCCATTACACAAACATGGGTTCTCCAACTTCTCATGGCCATAACTCTCTAACCGTGAGGAGTTATGTGATGTTCCACATACTACTGGAAATGGAATAACAAGAACTATCCATATAGGATAGTTTCAATGAAAAATTCACTGATCTTAATCTCATTATTCGACAAATAAGAATGGGTTCTCTAACCATACTTATAGGATAACTCAATCTGCAAAGTGTCTTCCCATGAGGGATTTCACCATAAGGGGACCACTTTGGATTTCATCCATTTGTACTTATTATCAACCATGACAAGAAAATAATGATTCATCTTTAGATCAAACAAATTTGGGTCCGTTACCCAAACGTTTGTGCCATTGGTCTTTCTTCAAGGTTTGACATCAATGACAACCAACCTTAATCAACATACCTATGCTCGGGCTATAAATGACTCAAACTATGGTCGCCAATAAATACACTGTAGATCCATGATGATATTGATTAATGGTATGGCCACCAGAGATACAATATGGATCCATGCTTCTATGACATGAACTGATAGTAGCCACTTAAAATATAGAATGGAGCTGCGAGATGATAAAACATAGCCATAGACCAATACAACGTGGATCTATGTGACAACTTAAGTATCAAGATGCTCAAATGACTTCCTTTGCAGCTTAGGTAAGTAGAAATCAAAATGAATACTCAACCCAGGGTCTTCGTCCTAATCCCGTTGTGGTATGAATGTAACCATGTGAATATATGTTTTGATGTCGAACATGGTAGACACCACTTCATTACCAGTCATTGAGGTAAACCATTAACAAGTGAGAAGGAAATCACCAATGATGTCAATGACTCCCAAGGTGCCCTAGTACATTCGAGTGAATGTGAATTGAGGTCAAACATTCATGGAATCATTCGATCAGAGGTCAATGATGTAAACCTATTATTGGAATTGAGGAGGCCTTCCACTGAGGCATGTAGGTCCTAAGGTACTAACCGGTTTCTAAGTCTAATTCTTTGATGATGTGTTGAAGTCGACAAGAAAAGACTTGTCGAAGGAGGGTCTTGATGTATCCCCCATCATCAACATGAAACTAATAAAGGAAATTAATAAAATATAACAAATGAACATATACTGACAAAGGTGTGGAAACTGGTAATTTTGTAGATGGTTGAATTTCGAGGTAGATACTTCCCTTGAACAATGAGGCATGACATGAGACTTGGCAACATAAATGTAGAGTGGACCAAAACATAATGCAGCGAGTGTTGAGGAATTCTTTGGATGGTTCAAAGGAGGGGAAATATTCATAGGATTGGTTCAGTGTATAGGTTTAGCTAATTGTCCAAGTGTTCAATGTGAAATTCAAAACAAGTGTCGTGTTCAAGGGTGACTGCAAGCGATGTTTACAAAAGTTTTCAACAAACTCAAACCACTTCCTTCATTTCCCCCCCCCATACATATAGATGAGTACCTATTTTTAATTTAACAAGCTCAAGGTGGATAACACATGCTCGATATAACTCACCTTCGTTAAGGTCCTCTTCCTTTTTTTAATGAACTGGAAGAAGTAAGGGTTTGTCCCCATATGGGTCCTTGAATGTGTAATTTAACAAGTCCAAGGAAATAAAACTCGGCGATTTTCATGTTTAGAGAGTCTGAAAAGAACTTAAAGACAACTCTAGGGTTGTCCTTTTTCGTAATTTTAGTCTCCGAGGTCCAAAAAAGAGATAAACTATTACTCAGAAGACACACTTTCGAACCTTTTAACGACTGTGAAAGGAAGCAAAATCACTGGACAATATTTTAATGTTTAGAGAGTCTAAAAAGAGATTAAAGATGACTCTAGGGGGTTCCTTTTTCATATATCCTTTACGAGTCTGTAAAAGCGATAAAAGTATACTCGTTACATTCTCTTGTATTTTTGAGCGTGAGAAAGAACAAAGACTAATCTCATTGATGTTACAAGGTCATCGAAAGCACTTTGCTCAAATTCTTGTAAAATCAAGTTGTTATGGGCATAAGACATTAGTAATTTCTCGAAAAATGATAATAAACATAAAAATAGAGTTTATAATAAGGAGAAAATGACCAAAATGAACCTATCAAATATCAAACTAGGTCAAAAATTCATTTTTACATTTTGTTTTTACTATTCTCCTCTAGTCCTTGGATTTTTTACCTCTTTTGGAGTGTTTTTTGAGCCTTGATTGTGGGGGCTGTGAGGGACCATTTTCAGAACCATCCAGACCAGGTTGGTTTTTTTCTTCTCCTCATCCTTTTTTATGCCTTTTTATTGCATTTTAGGCTCTAGTTTAGGTGTTCTAGGCTCCTTGGGAAGCCCTAGAACGTCGAACTAAATCGATGCTCCCTCAAGGCACCGAGGGGAGCACCAATCATGATTTCAATGCACTTGTGCACTCACTGAGGGGGTGCTAGCACTATGTTAGCTTCTTTGAGGGAGCGTTAGGCACAAAAATAAAAAAATTGTTTGATTTTTAGGCTAAAAAGAGGCAAATTATTTCATTGAGTTAGCTAATGATGATTAATTGATGTTTTTGTAGGTTTCATATATATCTATCCATGATTGAGTGGAAAGAATGTGAGAACGATTTCGATGACAACACCTCTCTTCAAGACTGTCAAGAAAGGGCGACTTTATGCAATTATGGCTTTCTCAAGTATTTCAAGCTTCAGAACATGAGAAAAGAGGTGTTATTTCTTGAATACTTGATTGGTCTATGGGACAATGTTGAGTAGGCATTCCGAATAGGGCCGCACATGCTTGAAATTGAGATGGATGATGTATACTTTTTGATGGGGCTCTCAAGGAGAGGGGAACTCATACTCTTGTCTGGACACCAAGCTACTCTGCAGCCGAACGAGCCATATATTGTCAAACATTGCATACCATGGTCATGGTTGGTGGGTGGAAGGATCGTGAGAAATGATGTGAGAGACTTATCAATTCAATATATCCTATTTTCCATTACCAATTTAGCAGGGAGAACTAGCACTCATCTTGCTTCAAAATCAAAAACTCTTATTCCATGCAGTGTTTGGAATCCAGATTGTTCAACTGGAGTGCAAGGTTCCTGAGGAATGCCAAAGAGAAGATATCCAAAGGCAGAGCTGGCACAAAAAAATAGTTCAGATATGGTTCTTTCTTGGTTTCATTTTTCTTAAACAGGATTCCCCAAATGCAGCCACAGGTTTCGATGATAGCATGTCCCATGAATGAGCCTCATATGGAGAGGTGGACCAGTCTTTCCCCCAGATTGGGGAATGAGCCCTTAACTTTCAGATTCACTTCTGACTTCTTCGCATGGTGGAGGAGGAAGTTAGTGTTTATTGCGGACTTAGCCTATGTTGGGGTAGATTTCAGAGGCAGTGTTGACTTGGTACTTCCATCAGGTACGAAAAATTATAACCTTGTAACAATATTTTCATTTTTTTTTTTATGTTTTTGTTTGTACAATGACAGATCTAAACCATTTCATTTTCATCATTTAGACAGAGTTGTGTCCCATCTGGTGGATATTCCAGTATTGGGGCATCGTGGGGATGCACAAGTGGCAACTGAGCGTGACATCATAGTGGGGGACCTCTGGGAGGTGGAGAGTAACCTCCAGGGTTTGAAGATGGGTGTTCCCCCTTTGAGGATGCGATATGTTCCTTTAGATGTTCAAGGAAATATGGTTGGGGTCTCCTAAGGCCTCAATCATTTGCTACAATGGGTGACATGAGAAGTAGTGTACTTTTTATAGCACAACATGATACATGAAGACAATTAGAGACCTCAGTCATTTGTAGTCCTTATGATGATATTATGGGCATGAAGGCCCAAGTTTTGACTCTTCATGTAATTTCTTATGATGTTTTACAAAAAAAAAAATCTATCACACACACACACACACACACACACACACACACACACATATATGAGTTTTGCGGTGCCTACCTATGTTGCATTTTTTGTTTTATGTGATGTTTTTGTACATATGATTTATGTTTAAAATGTTTATCTATGCACAATATACCAATCCAACGTGTAATTCACTAACAAATACAGGATCATGTCGAGTTCTCTCTATATGTGTATGTACTCAAGAAAGTCAAAAGGTCTTTTGAGACAATGAACCCTTAGATGGAGACATAGTAAAGTCGAGCAATGAATGATGTACTCACGATTTAGTTGATGGACCATGAATTGAGAATATAGGTTGATAATCAATTAAGATATACCTAGAGAGGAGGCTTCGGTTAAGAGTATGATGATGGCGTGATACTCTACAATGTTATTGGTTGCAGATCCAAGGAAAATCCCTCCTGAACTTACTAACTCGCCAGAGTGGTAGATGACCCAAGTTGTAGAAGCAATGTTTTTGGTATGTCGACTAGTGCCATCCGAAAATATGAAATAGATGGGGAAGGATGATGTCATCTTCATATGAAATCGTAAAGAAAAATATAAGCAGAAGCTGAGACAAAACTCGTGCATGCAAAAGAAAAAACACATCAATTCAAAAGTATACAGTACAGTAATGTACAAATCACACATGCGAGTTATTCTATGAATATTAATTCTTGAGTTAAATCCCATTTCGAGGTTCACCAAGGGACAGTCCATCATAGTATACTAACTCATAGGAACCTTTGTGTAACAATAATTTTATGATGTATGGCCCATGCCACATGGGTTCTAACTTTACCACCCCCAGTTTGTCATGATCTTGATCATAGAATAGGACTAGATCTCCTTTTGCGAAAGTGAGAGGTTGGATGGATTTATCATATTGAATTTTCATGCATTTTTTATACATCTCATTGATGAGAGAAACATCACGATGGGTTTAATTCAACTTGGTTAGATATAAGAATCATTCCTCTTCAAAAGAAGTGTGGGGTAAGAGTTCGACGGTGAGTTTCAACGAAGGAATCTCACATTCAATCGGTAATACTGCTTCTATCCCGTATACCAACTAGAAGGGTGTAAATCCAGTTGCAGTTTTAACTGAAGTTCGATAATACCAAAGTGTGGAGAAGAGTTACAAGTTCCAAGAGGTTTTTTTTCTCCCACCATGCATTGAAGCATGGTATTTAGGACTTTTTTGATGGCTTCAATTTGTCATTTTCTTGTTGATAGTAGGGGGATGATTTGTCATGGAGAAAACCTAACTTGGTGCGTAATTCACCCATCATCTAATTCTGAAAATGTGATCCATGAGCAGTAACAATAGCTTGTGGCACACTGAATCGAGTGATGATGTGGTTAAACACAAATAGTGTTGCAATGCGGCCATCGTTAAGAAATGTAGGAATATCCTCAACCCATTTAGTGAAATAATCGACAACAACGATGATACAACCATGTCCCTTGCTGAGGCAGGATTACATTTCATAAAATAAATGCCCCATTTTCCAAAGGGGACGACGACGATAATGGGATGAAATGGAGTTGGGTGGGTACGTGCTTTCCTCTGAAAGATCTGCCAAGGTGGGAATTTTTTAATGGCCTCGATGCAATATTTGAATATGGAAGGCCAAAAATAATCGAGACGCAGAATTTTTTGGGTTGTAGACATCCCAGAAAGATGACCTCCACAAGCTCCAAGGTGACAGGCATTTAAAACTTGTTCAAAATCTTCATCGGTTAAGAAACATCGTAAGACAATATCAATTCCATGGCGGTACAAGGTGTCACCAATGATAAGGTATCATTTTGAGTGGTTTCTAATGTGACGTTGTTCATCACGTGAAATGCTAGGATGAACGTGTTGGGTTCAGAGATAGAGAATAATATCTCCATACCAAGGATCAAATGTAATATTAAGGAACAAGGATTCATCATGAAGAGAATCACTAGGCTCAGTATCATCATTAGTATGGGGAAGATCACAAATTAATTCCGCAAAAACAAACAATTTCTTAGCCTTTGATTTGGAAAACTCGAGATCGAATTCTTGGAGAATGACGATCCATTTGGAATATTTCCCCCCAAGTAATTGATGAGTCAATATGTGGTACATGGGGTTCGATTCTGCGATGACCATGGTAGTGCATAATAGAATGTAATGGTTAAATATTTGGATGAAAATAACTGCTGCCAAAGCCACCTTTTTGACATGTGAATACCAATGTTCGGGACCTGATAGAATTTTATTTAAATAGTAAATCACATGTTTGGTGCCGTCATCCTCCTCTTGTACTAACACCATAGAATTAGTGGAAGTAGAGGCATCCAAATAATGGATATAACATTTCACATAATTCGGTGGATGAAAAAGAGGTGTGTTCATTAAGGCATGCTTAAGAGCATCAAATGAGGGTTGAGTAGTGGCATCCAAGATGAAAGGGGCATATTTCTGCAACAATCTCTTGAATCCTTTATTGATTTTGGCATAATTGCAAGTGAAAGGGAGAATACATATTTCCTTCCCTTGCAAAATTTGAAGTTGAGTGAGGTTGATGGGAGGAGGTAAATCTATAATGGCTTTAATTTCAAGGGATCCACCCTAATCCCGTCTTTGGATACTGTGAATCCAAGGAGTCTACCTGATTCAATAGAGAATATGCATTTATGGGGGTTCAAACATATGTTCTAAAAATGACATCGAATAAATATAGCTCGTAGGTGACCAATGTGGTCTCGTCGATGAGATGAGTGAGCGGGTAAGTCTTCGATGTAAGGTTCAACAATATGTTTGATATCATAGAATTCATACGACATGGCCCGCTGAAAAGTGGCTCCAACATTTTTAAGGCCAAAAGGTAATTTTCGATAAGAGAAAGTCCCCCAAGGGCAGATGAAGGTTGTTTTATGTTGATCAACTGATAAAATGTCGATATGGTTGTATCCATAAAATCCATCCATAAAAGAGAAGATTTTTCTTCCGATGAAATTATCAATAATTTGGTCGATAAAGGGTGTAGGGTAATTGTCCTTGGGACAATCCTTTTTAAGTTTCTGATAATTGACACAAACATGAATGGTCCCCTGTTTCTTGGTGACTGGGACAATGTTGGAAACCCATTCGGTCAAAGTGATGGGATAAATAAAACCAGATTTCAATAGTTTTTCTACTTCTTCCTTGATTGTTGCGGTTTTCTTAGGATGGACTAGGCGAGGTTTCTATCTCACAAGTTTCACTCCTAGATAAGTTTTGATTTCATGCACAATGATCGATGGATTGATCCCTGGAATTTCTTTGTAACTCCAGGTGAATATTTCACAAAATTATTTAAACAAGGCAATATAAGTTTCAAATTATTTAGTTGAATAGTTTGCACCTAGTTGTATGTTTTCGACAATACCTTCTTTGATGGATATGTCGATCATAATTGTGGAAGAGATGTTTCCCAAATTCCCCTCGGAGATGGTATCCCAAGTGAGTATTGGATATTGGGGAGAGTCGACGATATCACTAGGAAATATAGATGAAATACATTTCTTAGTGTCATCCAAACTAGATATAAAGGACGAATGATTATGGTTGTCATCCCATGGTGCATCCTTGATACCAAGCATTTCCATAATAGATTCATCTGATGGAAAAATATGTAGTATGTAATAAAAAATAGAGGATAGGGAATCTAACCAGGATGATAACGAATAAGTCGTAGAAGCCAAGAGATGTTGTTCATCCGGTGAAGGAGAGGCATACTGGATGGCATCGTATTCAACCTCTATAGGAATAAGTGGCATGGTGTCACCTAGTGTATCGAATTCTAAGGGACTAGGCACAATCTAAGGATCAAATGATTCGAAGGATTGATGTGCCATAGTTGATATCATGTTAACCATTGCAATGTGTTTCTTAGTGGGAGGAAGAGGTATAGGGAAGGTACCCATGAGCAAAGAGTCTTTCAAGAGACATACTCCAACACTTTCATAAGTGATTTTGGAATATCCGAGAAAATAAATGTTGTTGGTCATTTGAGTGCGAGTGTCAGGGGTACAGTAATCTAAATGATCGATGGTCACAATTTTACCTTGATGAGGGAATTGGATGCATCAAAAAAATGATGAAGTGACAAAAATCATAACATAGAATCAACTTCTCCCAAGAAGAAAGTTATAATCAAGGGGAGAATCGACTACTTCAACATCTACAAAAACAGTTTTTCCTCCCAACGGCTAATAATTGCAATAATCCATGAGGTTGAAAAACTATTCCATAAAATGCTCATAACATGGTGGGAGATTGATTGAGACCATGTGATTTAAGGCCTTTCCAGCAATCCAAGGACATGACACATGTGGATTCCCCCTCGTCCAAGATCGTGTGATGAATATGTTGATTATGGACAACAACATCAATTTTTAAAGAGAGTTGGTGAGAGAGTCATGATTTAAAGTTATCCAGGTTAAATGTGATAGTGTTAGATGACTCAGGATCTATAGCTATGATGGCTGCCAAGAGAGTCTTGCGTTGAATAGGGAAGTGTTGTATAACTTTAAGAGTTGACATAGCGCAAGGTTATTGAACCAAATATTCAACAATATTGTAGTTTTGAGCATCATGCAAGTTAGTATTAAAAGTAGATTTTTGAATTGTGCTCTTGGGAGGGTGTAGAATAGAGTCAAATTTAGGTTTCTCAATTTGGAGTGGCCCAGATGGAGGGATAATTGTAGTAGATGGTGGATTCAGTGTAGTACTATTAGTTACTTTTTATTTATCAGGTTTACCTAGAGGTGTGTCATATGTCGTGGTATGAGTAGTCAAATATATCCCATTAAACATTTAAATGTGTGCACTCGACGAAGATTCCTCGTTAAGAGGATGATTTGGTTTACCTCCGGTTGGAGGTGTAGGAACTTGGGAAATTAGTGGTTGTTGTTGCAGAAAAGGATGTGTCAATACAACAGATTGAGAATTTCTTATAAAAAGTTTGGCAACTTCGTCTCGATGAGGACAATATCATGTGTAGTGATCTTCACCACAAATGAGACATGGAAATTTTGGTTTGCATTATGGTTATTTCTCAACTGCAGGTGGTTGCATTTGTGTTTTTGCATTTTTGGTTTGATTATTTTCTTGGGTTTATTCTTAGTTTTCTTCTTCCGCTCTGACTGTCATGGAGAAGAAAATTGAACTACATTCACCTCGTATATTTGAGTTGGGGGGAGTTTTTCGAGAGTGAAGTTGATCCGGTAGTGGGGGCAGTGACTAAATGATTGGTCATGATGGTCGACTATGGACTGGATTTGGTTTTTACGGAACCGATAACTCCATCCGCATGAGCAGTGGAGGATGTTTTTTATGGATCAGTTGATGGATGAGGAGAATTTGAAATAAATTCATACAAATTATTGGATTGGGAATAAACCAAGTCCAAATAGTAGGCATGAGAAATGGATTCCTCTTCTATAATGACACCACCCATGGCTACGTCATGAGAAATCGACGGTAAAATATATTTGGTGAACCATTCAAACATCAATTGGTCAGGAATGGTCACTTTGATTAACTATCATCGTCATCTCCACTCATGAATATGATTAGAAATATGTAAGCAATTGGTCAGAAGAAGGGAGGTCACAAGCTCTGTTCCAGTTTCATAGCAGAAAGGTAATTGGAAGTTCATAAGAAAATCCATGGAAAATGAATTAAAATCTTGAAAAGTTTCTCATTGTAATTTAATATACCACTTAGTTGTTTTACATGTAAGTGTATGTTGGAAAATATGTAATCAGATAGAATCATCCATTAGTGAATTTGATGAGAACCATAGATAAAAGGTCATAACGTGGTTATTAGGGTCTTCACCAAGTTTACCATCAAATTTTGGAATATCGAAAGGCCATTTATCTAGAATAACTGGACAAAAAGGAGATTGTAATATGGGATCGTTTTTTAATCTCGACAAATACGGTAGATCTAGAGGGGATAAGAATAGTAGCGTTCGATTGACCTATGGATGATACTCATGTGGCATAAGGACACCAGTAGGGTCATGTTGATGGGTCCTAAATCCCTTTAACTCAACAACAGGAACCAAACCCACCATCGAGGCCCAACTAGACTCCGCAGTGTTTAATAGTGGAATGGTTCTCTAGATCTTGTGATCTGACCAATTAATCGATGAGATTCACATTTTCTTATGATGGTTTCTCCTTTAGTTTGGACGTTCTATTTTTTTGTGTTTTCTCTTAGGTGGGAGCGATATAAGATGAAAGCCGGTATAAACCAACTAGGTAACAAAATAGGAAAAGGGTTTATCTGCTAGAGAAGAGGCTGAGCTTGGGATAACCCATTACTCTAGAGTGCAGGCAATGATTGTCTTCCACAGTCCTAGTAATAATACGTTAACCGTATGAGTAATCCAATTACTGAATTGAGATACAAATTATCAAAAGAAAACATGCATGTGATAAATAATTGCAATTAAAATAATTCACTCAACTCTAATCATCCATCACATAATAACACAATGATTCATTTTCATCATTAAAGAAAGAACTGTAAAACATTGCACCGGATAACTTATCAATAGATTTAATAGCTCTTACTCACTACTGCATCCATTCATGAGACGATATAGGAAATAGTTCTTCTCCACATACAATCATACACACATTTTATGAAAGCTTAAACTTATCTGTGGTCCAGAAGGACTTCTCAATTAAAGGCAGCTCCAAAATAATTCTTAACAAAACCAAAAATGAGATTTTATTGCAACAACCATCGACCTTTAACTAATCGGTCAATGCTCCTATTTATAACAAAAAATTAACTAAAAATAATTGTTAAAGTGTAGATAAGTAAAACAAAATTTGTGGTTCTCTCCTATCAACTTGTCTAAGAGTCAACTCAAGATATCACTTTAAAAGGGTGACTCTTCTCGTACTCCGACCACTAGATGAACAACTCCTCGCAGGTGTTGGCATATGGAAATGTATGTTGTTCCATTGGGTCCTTGTAAATCTCTCTTATTTCTACCGCATGTGCCCGATAATTGACTATAATGGGACTTAATTGTTGCAACATAGCCCGAGCTTTGATCATGTGTTCCATAAAGTGTCGCACCTGACCTGGCTCTTTTTCTGTCACCTTTACTATTTCTTCGACCCATGTTGAGTCTTGCTCGATGTGGGATTTGACTATGTCATGTAAGTCGATAAAGTCATCGGGCATTCCAAACTCGGAGACCCCGATATCCTTCATTTCCTTATTGATTTTGATCCAATTCCTCTCACACTTGGCCCATTTTCTTGAATTTCCCAATGAGGCTACCGAGCTATTCTTGTCCAATATTCGGAGGCATATTCCCTGCAATCAAAAAATGAAATCCTTTAGAGACTGCGTATAGAGTAACACTAGGTAAAATACATGTATAAAGTGTAAGTATGATAAATCCACACTGGCACATACCTGTGAAGCTCGCTAAACCTGGTTATTCAATACTTATGGGATCTCTGCAGCTTTTGGATTTCTTTCTTTGCTTCTGTTAGAATTGTCATTTTTCTCTTAGTCAGGATGGGTCTGTGTGCGACAACATGAAATACCACGTATGGAATAACATGAGAGTCAAAGTCACGCCAATGGCCGGTTGGCTCTTAGAGTCAGGAAAGGATGTCAGAGTCACATATTTGTTAAGAGTACGAATATGTTAAAAAAACGTCGAGTCCTGTCATAAGGTAGTTCGTTAGGTGCCTCAATTCAAGGCAATTTTTTAAAACAGAAGTCATGTCGGAAAGTGAAAAAACCATCATCAACTCAACATGAAGGCTGGAAGAATAAAAAATCATGACGCTCATGTCACGCACACCTTGCAACTCCTATCGAATGTATTTTACATGACCAAAAATGTATTCATCGCATAGATGTGCCACATAAAACCTTTAGTTCGCTTCAAAACATCTAGTCGCCATGAATTCATATTTCCCTGGAATGTTTCCACCCAATTCCCATTCTATTATAAATTTTGGATGTTCTTCATGTATTCTACTCACCAACCGAGCTTATGCATTGTCGGTAGTTCAACTCGTGATCTCAGATTGATCAATTTTTCTGCTTCGTGCCCTCGGTAAGTTCCCCATGCATAAGATAGATATGTGTCGCACCATGAGAATCCCTCAAAACACAAGAAGGGGAACGTGAAGTAGAAAAAGTTCTAGGCTTGAGCCCTAAAGCACCTGGGATTTGTTCTTACTCCCAGTGGGAATTCCCAAGGTTTCAAGGGGAGGTTCCTACCTATGCACAAAAACATTGATATCACACCATGCGAAGGCCGAAGTGGAAGAAGTTGTGCTGGAAGGAAGGACGTTATAAGAAATTCCTCCCCAATAGAATATACCCCAGAAAAGGGGAAGGCCAAGGAAGAATAAGGAAGTTGGGGAAACCCAAATCCCAACCGAGCCGTGTGCAAGATCAGTTGTCGAGGAATTACTTATGCGTGCTATTCAACTAGAGCCTGTCGAAGTCACAAGTTAGGGAAGCAGGAGTGGAATGAGGAGGGCATATGCCACAGATGCTAATGTTCAAGAGTCGGCTCAGTAGTTGAAACAGGCCCAACTCGCCATCGCTGAACTCTACCAAGAAAATAGAGAATGAAGACGACAGTTGGTAGCAAATACCCTTGAGGTGTCAGTATCACAGGGTTGTGAAGGGAATGTGACATGGCTCAAGAGACAGCTCTGGGAAGCGCAAGATATAATCATGCAGTTGTGTGAAGCACAAAGGGAGTCAGAAGAACAAAACATGAAAAATCATAGAGAGCATGAAGAAGTCGGTGAGAAAGTCTGTACAAATCTTGCCAGTGCGCAGAAGAGACATGATTAACTAACTCTATTTTGTATTCTTCGATGTGGCACAAATCTTCACTTTTTTTTGAATATTTTTCATGTTTTTAATGAAAACTGGGTTGGTTGGCCAAACAGTGTAGATAGTGTTTATTTTATGTAATTTGAGCTCGATTGAAACCTAATGTAAAAGTCCTGAAACTTTGATTAAAGGATTCTGGTTATAGCGGTTGGATGTATCATTTCTTTTCTTTGTGTATGTATTTCTTGTGTTCTTCATCCATATCTTTTTCTGTTTGATTCAGAATGTATTTTCGAGCTTAGGATTCACTGCCCAGTGCCCCTTTTTTGTGCCCTTCAGACAAACTATATTTCCTCCAAGTTAACTCTGAATATTGCAATTTAATTCATCATGGGTTGATGGCGAAGGCATGGAGGGTGATGTGTTCTATCGGTAAATTCAAATGGTCATTTTGAAAAACCTATGATGTTGATCAATTTCATCATACAATGGTGATGTGACGAGACTTCCATGGGACACGTGGCAATGAAAACCGATGACTTAACTCATGAGTATTAGTCGGAGTCGGGGCCTTCCTCCAGTTGTTCGTTCTTAAACTAAACATGGGATCACTGATGCTGAAAAATGTGTCAAGGATCGACGACCGGGGATAAACCTATCACATATTTTCCTTTCAGGTTAGCGTCTTCAAAACTCCCGATGCCGAAATGGTTTGGAATTTGGTGATCGGAGAATTTTTTTTAGCCTGGTCCGATCATTCGTCGCGGTTTGGTCTTCTCCATTTCGTTAAGCGTGTCAGGTATCGGCCATCGGCGATATCATTTCTTTCTTCATTAACGTTTACTCTTTTCTCCTTTTAATGATGCTGAAGGGGATCATTTGTCGGTGATATCCTTGTGTGATTCTTGTCGCGAAATAAGTCATCTTTTTGTCGATGCCTATGAAGATAGACACTCGGCAACTGCGGTTTTTTGAGTTATTTTCCATCATCTTTTAAACCCTTTCGATGTTGAATTTGGGCGCATTGGGTGAAATGTTTAGGCTGTTGATTCTTTATTTAAAAGTTAGGCCTTTTAAGTCATTAGTTTTCATATATTCAAGAAAACTTTGAAAGACTTAATGATATTCAAGATGATAAGAAAAAGCAACATTTTTCACAATGAAGTCGAATTAGACAGTGCAAAAATATCAAGTGGTACCCAAAAAGTAAAATTTGACAGAGGTTTTTTAGGGTGTGTTGAGTGATCAACAAATGGTGACTTACTGGTCGAAAGAAAAATCTTTGTTCCTCCTTCTTGATCGACTGATGAAAAAGTTGGTGGAGAACTTAACTGGTTTTAAATCAGAGCCTCTTTTACCTTTGCATTTGAAATTCTTTGGTTAATGCCTCCGGGTATGCCTATGGGGTTTTAAACCTTTATTCCTCATTCTTTTCCTATAACCCTGACTCATGCCCTATTTTGACAAGAGTCTAGTAGAGAATTCAATGGCACTAGGCCCTTTAGTTTCCTTCATTCATTTTCTACAGTGTTACTCCGCTTCCAGTGAGCGTCCATAGCCCCGACGAAGTCACCCTAACATCACAGACCTTGCTTCGCTACTAGTGAGCATCCATATCCCTGGTGAATATATCTGCATACCCTCTCCTGCTATGCACTCATTTGATATAGTTGAATTTAATTTCGACAGAATGCCCTGAGGGAGCGGGAGAGGAGGACATCTATTATTTTTCAAAAGTATGAGGTGATTAAGGTGAAACTCACTAGTTCTGTCTCCAAGGTGTATGTAGTCCTTTCCATATTTCCTTCTTTCCCTTAAGATCTTACCAAACCACTCAGCAAACACTTCCACATTTCCCCAAAGTTGTTCATTTACATAGGTTAGATAGAGAATCCTTTGAAATAACCGTAGGTTCTTCAATGTTTCTTGTGTTTGTATGTGAGCGACGAGTTAGGAAGAGAGTTCGTTATGTCACATGATTTGAGGTCAACCATTGTATTGCTTCAACACAATATTTCAAAATATCAGAAGAATTATCACAAAAGACAAAAAAAAGTATAAATGAAAAAAGACAAAACGATGCATCAGAAATAAACACAAAAATAAAGTTTTTTTTTTTGTTTTTTTAATGAAAATATTGTTTCAAGGCTTGGCCATTCACTGGGATAGCATCAGGTTCCCCCCTCAGATTTTGTATTTGATACGTGTCGTTGGCCCTTGACCAAGTTTTGGAGAACCTTGGTCATGTTTGACCATTTTTGGGACTTTGACAAGATGGTGGAAGGCGGAGCGCAAGGTGAAGCGGAGATCGCAGGATCTCACCCCTGTTTTAGGGAATTTTGGGTTTAGGGTTTATGTAATGGGTATGGGATGTCAACCCATGTTTAGGCCCCATTTTCAATGTATAATAGATATCTAGGTGATGTAAGAAAGTAGTGAATGTTTTTGTCTTAGTGCAGAGCTAGAGGCTTTGTGCATAGTATGTGTTAAGACTTGCAGAGCTAAGTGCAAGTGATTGTAAGAGGCCGGTGTGCAGACTATGTAAGAAGGCTTTGTGATGTGACCTAACTCAGGGAAGGAGGATCTGGTGAGCTACGTGTAGATATCCTATCCTATGTGGAGTGGGTCTTGTGGCTATGTGCATTGAACGAAAATAATAAAGAGAAGAAGAGTTGGTGGATGTAGCCCCACGCTAGGGGTGAACCACGTATATCATGTGTTGTGGTTTCTTTGTGCATTATGGTTGTTATGTGAATTATGGTTAGTGTAGAAATATATGTTAGATGCATCTGATATAGTATCTTAGTGCTTACTAATGTGAATGAATGCTAGATCTGATCTATTTGTATATGCTAAGTGCTTGGATGCTAAGTGTCTGATCTATTTGTATTTGTATATGATAATGTTAATTGTTGAGTGCTCTGTTAAGTACTGTGATCACAGATCTGTGTCCAAGATAGGTTGTAGACACTTGAGTCCTTCAACCACCCCTAGCTCTACCTTAGGTGAGACTGCATTTGCTTCATAGGTGTTGCCGAAAGGGCAAATAGCTAGGGTTTTGTTGGTGTGTTGTTGAAGCGTTGAACCCTAGGTTTGCCCCTATGCCAACAAATGGTTCTTTTGTTGGGATCTGAAACTGTGATTGTTGGGGACTGAAGAAAAGAGAAATCTCTGTGCATAGATATGTTACTTTAGGGAACAATACTCTACTTGACTTGTGAAGATTTGTGCTAAGAAAGGAATCAGATCTAAAGAAAAGAGGTAAGATATTAAATCTTTGTGCTCTGATAAAGGTAAAACAAATGATTTTTTTTTTTCGAAAGAATGGATCTAGGTATGTTTGATAGATTTTTTCCTAGTCTAAAAACTAGGGCACAACTAGAAGAAAGAAGATTTGATATGAATAGATCTGATAGAACTAGTGAAATATATGTTATTCCTATTCATAGAAAGAACTCTTGGACTAACAAGTGGATGCAGGATCCTAGAAAGAATTTTTTGCAGATCCAACACTGTGATCTCAGTGCGCACTACAAGAAAGGTTGGGGATCGTTCAAGAGAAATAAAAGATTGACTCTTTATATAATTGTAGAAGACCGAGACATCTTTCTAAGGAATGCCCTGGTCGAGGTCCTATTTTCCTTTGTTGTAAGGCTACTGGACATGAAGTTTTAGATCTCCCTAGAATGATTGCTAAAGTTGAAAATATGAACATGAGACAAGAATACCATGAGGAAGGTCAAGAGACTAAGAATATGCTCAAGAACTAGAAATAATCAAAGGCTGTATTATTGCAGATGAAAGAAACCCTGAATGATCACAGAGAAATCAACTTATCAGAGGTCTTAAAAGAGAAGGAGTGCATAGAAACAAGAATAGTAGACTTAAACATAGATTGTGTCCTGGATGAGGAAACACAGGTGAATATCATGAAAAAAAGAACTTGGGAAATTTTGGGAAAGCTCGCTATGGTTCCTTCATTGGGAGGAATAGGATTGTTTAAAGGGAATATTATAACCCTATGTGGAAGAATTAACTAGATACCTATGAGTTCTCATGGAAATTTGATAGAAGAATAATTTGAGGTTGTTAAGTTTGTTGAAAACAATGCCCCATTTTCTATTTTGCTAGGAAAAAATTGGGTTGATAAAGATCAAATACGAAGGAAACAAGAAGAGGAAGATCTAGAATAGAAAGAACAATAACTAAGAGATTTCATGGCTAGGATAATAGAGCACTTAATGGAAGAACATGAGGACAAGTTGAAGCTACTAAGGACCAGAGACCTAGCTTTCAAAGTTGAAAGAACACAGGACGACTTGAAACCCTTGTCCATATAAGAGAGTAGAGCACCTACCCCAGAAAGAGAAGAAGTATTACCCTCGAACCCTATGAAAGACCCTCCACAGTGAGAAGTTACTATTCCAAGAGTAGATAAGAACAATAATGGAAAGAGGAAACCAATGACTCAAATCACAGGAAAGAAAGCTAGAAATCTCAGCAAGAAGAAAGCAAAGTTAGAAAAATTGTAGGAAGTTCTAGAGAGGACTTCGCAGAAGGAAGGCTTGCAGAGCTAGAACTTCGTTGGGATATCGGAACAATGTAGATTAGAAATTCTCCACAACGAAGCGATATGACCATTGGAGGCATCTCGACCATTAGAATGATGCTCCAGAATGGATAGAAACACTACCTAGGGACCCCTTGATAAAGCTGAGACATCCAAGAAAAGAAAGGTTCCCCCCAAGAAACCTACATCGTGGAAGAATTCAAAAGACAATAAAGTGCCATTTCAGACTGTGATAACGGTGGATGACATTGGCCTTATCATTTCTATTGTGTCAGACACCTCAGAGGATATCTTGCAGCGAAGTGAAGCAAAACAGGATACCATGTAGGATAGGATTGTAGCAAAGTTGAAAGGGGTACAACAAGCCCTCTACCCCAGTCGCACAGTGTCTAATATGCCACCATCATATGAAGGGATTGATTTGGGAGATGAGTCTGCCCAACTATGCAGAATAGAAGATACGACAAAATCTCATATTCTTCATGTCCAGGAGGAAAAAGAATGGGCCACAGAGGCCCTAAAGCAAGAAAAAGAGGAATCCATAGAGAAATGTTGGGTTTCCCAACAAAAAAAAGATGACCGCCAAGCAATGTTTGCAGAGGATAGAACACAGATCCATAAGGAGAAAGAACAACTACTCACAGAGAAGATTGGAGTTAAAAAACTAGTCACTAGAGCACTTCTCTCTGTGACGGGCTTAGAATAGATGGAGGAACACCCAGTGGAGAGTCAGGTGGGGAAGCTTGATGAATCCATTCAAAAGCTCCAACAAAGAGTAGCAAAACTAGAATTACAAGTAGTGCCAAGAACTCCACAGGAAGTGTGAAACCAAAGGGAAGAAAATACCCAGAGCATAGTCCAAAGAATCAAGGCATTGGCCTTAGAATGAAAACAACTTAGCATTCAAAGTTCACATACTTATGAGAGCCTTGTAGAGGACCCTGAACTAAGGACATTGGAGTCACATCTCCAAGAGGAAAAGAAACAAGAACCAACAGTACAAGCACAACTGAAGTCATTGTCAGCAGTCGAGAGGATTAAAAGGTCCCAAGAACAATACATGGTTCAACAATAGGTCCATACCATCCAGAGCAAAGTCATGGAACTGAATCAGAAGCTCCAGTGAGTGCAAGATGAATCTTGCACACTTTTTGATGAAATTGAAGGACAAGGTGCAAAACTGGAACAAGTGGTCACCACAGTAGAAAAATGCTTGGAAGGACCTATGACGAAGAAGGTTCTTCACGTGTTCGTTGAGCAGGAGACTCTAGTGAAGAAACAGGTTGAGGCAGCTCAAGCCAAGCTCGAGGCATTCGATTTAGAGTTACCCATATCTGAGTGACTCAGGACGAGTCACAGGTGAGTGTTGGGGGCATGTTGGCCCTTGACCAATTTTTGGAGAACCTTGGTAATGTTTGACCATTTTTGGGACTTTGACAAGCTGGTCGAAGGTGGAGTGAAAGGCAAAGCGGAGATCACGGGATATAGCCCCCTTTTTAGTGATTTTTGGGTTTAGGGTTTATGTAATGGGTATGGGATGTCGGCCCATGGGTTTGCCCATGTTTATGCCCCATTTTCAATGTATAAAGAGATATCTAGGTGATGTAATAAAGTAGTGAAGTAGTAGGAGTGAATGTTTGTGGTTTAGTGCGGAGCTAGAGGCTTTGTGCATACTATGTGTTGAGACTTGCAGAGCTAAGTGCAAGTGATTATAAGAGGCTGGTGTGCAGATTGTGTAAGAAGGCTTTGTGTTGTGACCCAACTCAAGGAAGGAGGATATGGTTGTTAATGTTTATGCCATTATTATAGTTCTTTGCATTTCAATAGATAAGAGCATCATAAGAACAAGATCACTGAGAAATACACATTCACAAGAGACACAACATTTATCCTGGGAAACCCTCTAGGGGAAGAAAACCCAACAAAAACTTCCTTATCATAAATTGTTAATACAATGTTCAAGAGATAACTCAAACCAATATAGATATTCCTCTCCAAGAGATGCATCACTCTTCTTCTCCTCTCTTGAACTGGTAATTGCATCTTGCCTCATAAGAGAATGAGCAAGTGAGTTGTGTGATAAAGTGAGGCACTAGCCTCTCTATATATACAAGACTGGCACATGTGAAAGGGTTTCACTAGCAGGGCCGACCCCTCACTCTGGGTGGGTAAACCCACCTTTAATTTAATTCTGGGTCTCAATAATAATTGTTGGGGCCGACTTCTTATTCTGCCTATTACAATTGTCCGATGACCAATCCGAAAAAGGGGATTTGGTCTTAATACAATTACCGACATGATTAATCCACAATGGGGATTAATCCTAATAATAAAATAACAATAATAATAAGAATTCTCTTCGCAGTTACATTATTTTAGCACTCCCCCTTAAAAAGAAGGGTATTCTTCATCAGCATCAGGCAAGAGAGGTCTGCATCATCAGTGGCATCAGGAGGACAGTATCATCAATATCATCTTGAAACATTGGCTAGCATATTTACGAGCATATTTACGAGTCGAAAGAATGCTATCATCATATACATCAAATATGTATCAATAAAAAAATGATACCTCATCACAACACTAGGCTTGTAGTACTACACTAGCTCAATGTCACAGCTGTTAAGCTGGTAGCTCAGTGTCAGTCACATCTTGCTTTACGTCTAACAGCTAGGTCAGAAGCAAGGAATATCATCATCTTGCTTTACGTCTAACAAATAGGTCAGAAGCGAGGAATCACAACATCATGCTTTACATCTAACAACAAGGTCAGAAGCATGACTCATCTTGCTTTATGCCTAACAACGAGATCATAAGCAAGGAACACATCAACATCTCGCTTTACATCTAACAACAAGGTCAGAAGCAAGTAATCATCGTGCTTTACGTCTAACAATGAGGTCAGAAGCAAGGAATCACAACGTCATGCTTTATGTCTAACAGCAAGGTCAAAAGCATGACTCATCTTGCTTTACATCTAACAACTAGGTCAGAAGCAAGGATCACACAACGTCATGCTTTACGTCCAACAACAAGGTTAGAAGCATGACTCATATTTCTTTACATATAACAACTAGGTCAGAAGCAAGGAACACACAACATCATGCTTTACGTCTAACAGTGAGGTCAGAAGCATGACTCATCTTGCTTTACGTCTAACAACTAGGTCAGAAGAAAGGAACACACATCATAATGCTTTACGTCTAACAATGAGGTCAGAAGCATGACTCATATTGATTTATGTATAAGAACTAGGTTATAAGAAAGGAACACATAACGTCATGCTTTACGTCTAACAATGAGGTTAGAAGCATGACTCATCTTGCTTTATGTCTAACAACTAGGTCAGAAGCAAGGAATAAATATATATGCTCCCCCTTTAAGGGGAGGTCCTTTCAGACTATACCAAGCTTATCTCGAAAGTGTTCAAACTTTACACGAGATAGAGGTTTGGTCAACACATCAGCAACCTGTTCATCTGTGCTAATGTACTGGAGCTTCAGGGCTCCTCTCTGTACCATGTCGCGGATGAATTAATAGCGGATCTCTATGTGCTTCGACCTGTCATGGAATACAGGATTTTCTGTCATCTTTATGCAGCTTTGGTTATCAAATTGAATCGTGGTTGCACTCATCTCCAATTCAAATAGGCCAGTCAACAACTTTTGAAGCCATATAGCTTCGTAGCTAGCAGAATATGCGGCAATGTACTCTGCTTCTGTCGTGCTGAGAGCAATACTAGATTGCTTCCTACTCTGCCACGAGATCATCACTGATCCCAAACTGAAACAGCATCCGCAAGTGCTTTTTCTGTTAGCAACACTTCCTTCCCAATCTACATCAGTATATCCACTCAATGTGAAGTCATGGTCTCCATCATAGCTGAGACCATAATCCATTGTACCTTTAAGGTATCTCATCACATGTTTTTCAACCACTAAATGAACACATTTGGGCTCTACCAGAAACTGACTCAAGGTGTTCACTGCAAAACAGATGTCTGGTTTGGTGTTCATTAGGTACATCAGTGATCCAATAATATTTTTGTACAGAGTGGCATCTATCAAGTCTGATGAAGTATCGACCAACAGCTTCAGCTTCGCTTCCATCGGTGAATTCATGGACTTACATTCTAGAATGTCGAATCTCTTTAAGATTTTGACCATGTACTTCCCTTGGTTAAGGAAGATTCTTTCTGGACTCTGCCATACATCAAGGCCTAAGAAGTAATGCATTAGACCAAGGTATTTTATTTCAAATTATGTGGCAAGTCTCTTTTTACATTCAACGATGAGCTTTTCTTCTCCAGTTAAGAATAAGTCATCCACATATAGTAGTAAGATTACTGATTCATTATCCATAATTTTGAAGTAGATATTCGAGTCTGCTTTACTCTTGGTAAAGCCTAAGCTCATCAAGAAACTGTCTATATGGCCATACCAAGCTCTGGGAGCTTGCTTCAATCTGTATAAGGATTTCTTCAATTGGCAAACATGAGGCTTCCTGTATTCAACCTCAAACCCTTGGGGTTTCTCTATATACACTTCCTCTTCGATAACACCATTCAGGAAAGTTGTCTTCACGTCCATCTGGTGCAGCTTCCATTTCATCCTGGCAGCAAGAGCTATAATTTTTCTGATCGAAGTGTATCTGGCCACAGGAGCGAATGTATTTTCATAGGCAAATCCTTCCTTCTGGGAAAAGCCACGAGCGACAAATATTGCTTTATATTTCTCAATACTTCCATCAATAGCATGTTTCATTTTGAAGAGCCATCTGTAGGATACCCCATCTTTATTCTTCGATCTGGGAACTATTTCCCATATTTCGTACTTCATTATGGATTGGTATTCCTCTGTCATGGCATTTGCCCATTCTTTTCTCTGAATGGATTCTTCAGAGCATGTAGGCTCTTCATCTGGGAGATCACATATCAAATCCGTGTAATTGGAGAATGACTTTGGTCTTTTCACCTGTCTTAAGGTTCCTTTTGGAACAACATACTTTTCTCCATCTTGAATAAGATCTCTTGCCCAAGCAGGCTTTCTTATATGGGAGAAGGTCATTTGAGGAGGTTCTTGAACTTCTGTTATATCATGGTCTTCAGGAGTCTCCTCATCAATGGAAGTTACGGCTTCCTTTTCTGGTTCTGCAACTCTGGGAATTACAGGTTCCTCTTCATATACTTCTTCAAGCTTGCATCTTCTTGATTTCTTAAGTGCATCTTCTTCATCAAAGGTCACGTCCCTGCTGATCTCAATGTGGTGGTGACTAGGTATGTAGATTCTGAAGGCCTTGTAGACCTCACAGTATCCAACAAATATTCCTTTCTTTCCAGAGTGTTCCAGCTTGTTTCTTTTCTCTTTCTGTATATGAATAAACACTAGACAACCAAATATTTTGAAATGGCTTACCTCTGGCTTCTTTCTGATGAACATCTCTTCCGGTGTCTTGAGCCCAATTGTGCTATGGGATAATTGGTTCTGCTCATAAACAACTGTCATTATTGCTTCTACCCATAATCACATAGGAAGATCTTGATCATGGATCATAGTCTTCACAGCTTCCAGTATGGTTCTGTTCTTCCGTTCAGCTACACCATTTTGTTGGGGATCTTGATCCCAATGTCTTTGCAGATATTCACGAACTCTTTTGAGGTATATTTTTCTCCATTATCTGACATGAGTATCTTAATCTTCCTTACAGAAAGGTTTTCTATCAAGGCTTTGAATTCCTTGATCTTGTTTAACACTTCAAATATATCCAGGTATTTTATGAGAATAATCATTAATGAATGATACATAGTATACATACCCATTAATGGAGGATGATGGCATTGGGCCAAACACATCTAAATGGATGAATTCTGGGACTCCTTCTGTCTTGTTGTCCCTCTTCGGAAATGGGTTCTTAATGTTCTTCCCTTGTGCACATTCATTGCATATGCCTTCATGGCCACCTTTGAGTTCTGGTAAACCTGTGACCACTTTGCATATGTATGGTAGCACCTTGTAGTTGAAGTGAGATAATATTCGATGCCAAAATTCTTCAATGGCGTGGGCCATGGCATCTTCTGAGTGACCCTATAGCTTATGCAAGTCACCTTCTTCTTTTCCACTAATGATTGCTTCATTTATGATCTCTCATTTAGCACGTTGCCTTCTGCAACCTTCGCTATAGCTTCCTCATGTGACCTGGAGCAAGGTCAACAAAACAACAAGCAAGAATAATATCCTTCTTGATAATATAAAGTAATAGCACGAACAATCATCACGGTATCTCCTTTAGAGCTATCACTTATAATTTATCTGAAGCAAAGATTAAAGGTAAGGAATACAATACGAAATGAGGTCAACACTCTCATAGTGTTGTGACCAAGCATTCTTCCATGGAAATCTGAAACTAACACACAAGGTTTCTCATAGAGGAGATGTTAGTTGTATTAGGCAAAGCATATACTTCTATATTCTCACATGCTATCAAGTATAATACTTTACAACAATTGTTATCTCAACTAAAGTCATCAGCTTGTCATGTGCACCTTTGAATCTTGATTAATCAAACCTAGAGCCTTGTCCTCAAGAGTGAGTTCTTTCTTTTCTTCCAGGTCTCCTTCACTCAAGTGACGAGTGCTTTCTTCAACCTGTCTGTTGTACTAAGACAATATGCTATCTTGACAGAAGGTTAGGTTAGAGGGTAAGCTCTATGTTCAACTTTTAATTCTTCTAATAATTTGATCATAGCTTCAACATGCAACACTGATCAAGATAATTTCATAACAAATAGATGCATATTAGAATAATCACACCTGGGTTGCATCATTCCTCTGAATGTGTTGGATCTTGAGATCCT